>PQWD01007864.1:260180-525858 GCA_019425675.1 Leucinodes orbonalis | reverse complement strand
AATTATGTATAGACGAGGCTTTTTCAAATAAGGAAGAAATTAAAAGAGCAACCTGGAATGAATTTATTGAAAATGGACTTATAGAATTTTTAGATGTGGAGGAAGAAGAGACTTCTATGATTGCCATGTCACCTGATCAGTTAAAAGGAAATAATAAAGATTTAAGAAGTGATAAAAATTTAAATGTTGAATATACTCACTGCGAAATTCATCCTGCTACCATTTTGGGAATATGTGCTTCTGTTATTCCTTTTCCTGACCACAATCAAAGTCCTCGTAATACCTACCAGAGCGCTATGGTAAAACAAGCTATGGGAGTCTTTGCTACAAATTTTATGCTTAGGATGGATACACTGAGTAATATTCTTTACTACCCACAGAAACCTTTAGTGACAACTAAAAGCATGGAATATTTAAGATTTAAAGAATTACCTCCTGGTCAAAATGCAATAGTAGCTATCGCTTCTTACACCGGATACAATCAAGAAGACAGTATTATTATGAATCAAAGTGCCATTGACAGGGGACTTTTTAGAAGTTTTTTTTACAGAACTTACACTGACCAAGAAAATACAACCAGGCCTGGTGCACACGAAGAATTTTGTAAACCTGTTAGAAGTGAAGTTATTAGAATGAGAAACCTTAACTATGGGAAATTAGATGATGACGGTATTATTCCTATTGGTACGAGAGTGACTGGCGATGATGTTTTGATAGGAAAGGTCAGTCCAATTTTGGATCCAGAAAGAAGTACAAAGGGAAACCCAGTTTATCTAAAAAAAGACAGTAGTACTGCTATGAGAAGAACTGAAAGTGGATTTGTTGACAGTGTCATTGTAACAAACAAAGATGGATATAAATTTGCAAAAGTAAAAGTTCGTACTAGTAGAATTCCTCAAATGGGGGATAAATTTGCATCCAGACATGCTCAAAAAGGTACAATGGGAATTACTTTGAGACAAGAAGACATGCCATTTACGTCAGAAGGAATTGTTCCCGATATTATTATTAATCCTCATGCCATACCAAGTAGAATGACAATAGGGCATTTAATTGAATGTCTAATGGGGAAAACATGTGCTTTATCTGGTGAAGAGGGAGATGCGTCTCCTTTTAATGGAGTGACTGTAGACAGCATAAGTGAAAAACTTAAGGAATTTAATTATCAACAAAGGGGATTTGAAGTTATGTACAACGGAATGACAGGACATAAATTGAGGGCTCAGATTTTTATTGGTCCTACGTACTACCAAAGACTTAAACACATGGTAGAAGATAAAATTCATGCAAGGGCAAAAGGACCCTTACAAATTTTGACACGTCAACCTGTTGAAGGTCGTTCTAGAGATGGAGGATTAAGATTCGGAGAAATGGAAAGGGATTGTATCATTTCTCATGGTGCTTCCGCTTTTTTAAAAGAAAGATTGATGGATGTCAGTGATCCTTACAAATGTTCTGTTTGCGACGAATGCGGTCTTATTGCCGTAGATACAAAAAGGTACAAGGAATGTAAAGGGTGTCATAATAGGACAAATATCAGTTTAGTGGAAATTCCTTATGCTTTTAAACTGCTCATTCAAGAATTAATGGCAATGAACATTGCGCCAAGAATTAAAACTGAATAAAAAATATTTATTTGTTATTTTTAAAATATTTTGATGGATTAAACTTTTTTGAATTAATTGGCATGTCTAAAATATAAAATGGATCCAGCATGACGTAATCACAAAATTCTTTAAATATTTTTTTATACAATTCTGTCTCTTTATTTTCAGATATAAAAATAAACGATAAATTTGTCATAGTAAGAAAATAAGAAATAACTTTTTTTTTATATTTAAAATATAAAGATCTTTCTTCCTCTTCTTTTAAACTGTTTACCATGCACATAACCGAATGGAGTGTACCAGATAACACTAATAATTGATTTGTACTTAAACTTTCTTCATTCTGGTAACTATATATCATTGATCCTGAGGCGTTTATAATTATAAAATTGTAAATCATCTGGGTTATTTTTAAATGTTTTTTCTACAAATAGGACATTTTCTATTAATTTTGCTCCATGCGTTTATGCACTCTTCATGAAACATATTTATGCAGCATTTGCACCTTAGTACTGTTTTAGTAAAATTTATTTCTTCTATGCAAATTGTGCATACAACTGGCTCCCTTCCACAATTTATCAATTCTAAAATGTCACCAGATATTTTAAATTCTTTTATTTCTTCGATACAATCGTCACATGCTTGAAAATTATTTTTAACTTCTGAAAAATCACAATATTTGCATTTATGCATAAAAAAACTCAAGAAATATTTAAAACAAAAATTTTAAAAATGCTGTGATTCGAATGATTTTGATAATGTTCGATGATTAGCTTTTTAATAAAAATTTTATTACAATTTTACATTTACATTAGTTAAATATTAGCAGTAGTATTAAATTGCATTTACTTTAAAAAAAATCTTTTGTAGGTTAGTAGCCTCTAAAAATTTGCACAATAGTATTAAAACTATTTCTGATAATGTTTACCAATTTAAAATGTACAAAATAAAGATAATGAAGTATTCTTAGATCAAAAATAATCAATAAATGAATTTTAATTTGCAGACAAAATAAATTTTATTTAGTTGTTAATTTTTGACTAATAATTTATTAATTTTCAACGGATAAAGTTTTAATTTAGCAATAAACTTGTAATGTCATTTATAAACTTATTTTTACAAATCATCAGTTTAAAACAAAGTTAATTTATTTTTTTTCATCCTCTTCAAATTTATGCAAATCATCGAGATTTATAATTCCATAATATTCATACTGATCAACCATAGAAAGACCAAAATATCGGTCATTAAAACCAAGTCTTATATATTTTGAATCATTAATTTTTTTATCAGACTCATTTGTAAGTTCTCCACCATTATCCTCAGATTTTGGCTGTAATGTTGATCCTGTTTGATTTTCATCGTCACAATTGTCAGTATTATTCATGCAATAATTATGTTCTTCTAAAACATGATTACTACATTTGCAATAGAAAAAAATAAAAAAAATTGTAAAAGATAAGCAGATCATTAAGGGGTAAAATGAAAATTTTTAAATTTACGTCATTTTTAATATTTTCTTATCTTTTTCTAAATAGTAATTTAGAAATGTAAAAAATCTTATAATACTCAAAGAGTATTGTTGTAAATTACGACGAGCTCAAAATATAAAAAAAAGTAGTCTATAAAAACAAAGCATTTTTAAAATAGAAGATATTTTTCTTTATTTTAAAAGTTCAAATGTGTTAGCAATTTATTAGTTACAATTGATTAGGAAATGAATAATGTACCATATATTGTTGTTTTTACTATTTTATACCACAACTTTTATTTATTTGAATTTATGAAAAAATAAACTATAAAAAAACAATTCTTGCGGACTTTATCCCAATAAAACATTTTAATGCAAAATAAAAAAAAGATTTTTGCATAATATTTTGAGATTTTGAAAAGGCACATAAAATGACTAAAATTTGTTTACTTATATAGATATTATGAATCTCTCAAGAAATACTTATTGCAAGGTAAGTTAACAACGGTGTTAATAAATCTTAAAATATATCTAAACATTTTGTAATTTTTTTGTTATTAACCTGTAAATCCAAAATAATATTTTGTAATGGATCATTCGATTATTGCCATTAAATATATGTGTTTTTCTAAATAGTAATTACGTAAAAAATTTACTATAAAAATTAGGCCTTATATTTTATTTATAACATCCACTTTTTAAAAAATATAACGACCTTTTCATTTTAATTTCCCACCAGATTTATGTTTTGCTTTATATAAATACTCATACTTTAAAGATCTATTTTAAGAGGAAATCAAGAATTATCATCATAACAAATATACATTTATAAAATTTACACATGTTTTTTAAGTTCTAAACAGTGCATTACAATTTTTTATAATTAGCGTAAAACTTTTAGTACTATATTCTATAAAATTTAGTAAAATATTAATGAGTCATAAAATTCCAACCCCCTTGCATTTTTTTAATTGGTATTTCATTATTACATTTATATTATATGTAATATTGTTTTTAATAATGGTATACATTACAATAATATTTGGATGTTATTAAATTTATTTTTTTGGTTTCTGGTGTAAAAGAACAATTATTTATCTATATAACATTTTTTGAAAAATTTATTATTTTTAGTCCCTTATCAATGTTTCTCATTCTATTAAGTTTTGTTTTTTGCTGTTGTGCAAATGCAAATTTTTTTTATGCGAAAAACGGAAAAATGATTAAATGGAGAGCAAATACCAAAATACCCGATATACAACGTTTTATAAATCAAAAAGACGGTTTAAACTCAGAGCTTAGAAAAGAATTAACAAAGAAAGTTGTAAAGAACAAAATAAAATTACAAATCATATTAAATGGAGAGCAAATACTAAAATACCCGATATACAACGTTTTATAAATAAAAAAAGCAGTTTAAACTCAGAGCTTAGAAAAGAATCAACAAAGGAAAGTTGTAAAGAACAAAATAGAATTACAAAACATAAAGACACTATAAATTTAAGAATTAGAAAAAGAGCTATATTAAATGCTTATAAAATATACAGTGAAACTCGACAATCTCAATCTACAACCTCCGAAAGTTATTATCCTGATATTAATAAACGGTATTTTTCGATAAATATGGTCGATGAATATGAAATATATGGATTTATGAATCCAAATGATCTCCATAAATTTGATACACAAATTTTATATTCAGAGAGTGTTCTGAAAAAATTATTAAAAAATCAAAATCAATAAAAATTTTTAACTTTTACAAAGTACCTGTTATAAAAACAACATAAGTATTATGAAAATTTTAAAATGATCATCTAAACACTTCTATTCTTGTCTTTTAAAAATCATATTTAAGCACTAGACTTACAAAATGATTATATTAATCACTTTATTATTCTCATGTTTTTTTTACTTTAAAGGTTCAAAACTTTAATGATTACGATGATGTTGCAAAATGAAAATATGATTTATCACACTTTTAAATTGTTATAACAAATATTTAATTTCTTATAAAAAATCTATAGACACTACAGGCTCTAGACATATCATATTTCTATATATAAAAAAAATTAAAAAATTAATACATATAATAAAAAACTCAATAAAAACAAAATTGGCAATATTTAGAGGCAATTTAGCTCATTAAATCTTTTTTAGTTTAAGATTGACAAATCAAATATTATTTATTCTCATCTTTTTATCATATAGAGAAAAGACAAGGTAGGATCTGTAAATTAATCTAACAGGCTTTGTAACCCCATCTTACAGAGTTTTGTAGCACATTGGCCGAATCTTTTGAGAGACAAGCAATCAAAATCAAGAGCTGAAGCGTGACAGTGCAATAAAGCTTCACAAAATTATGATAAAGGGATACCATTTGGGTGCTGTAATAATATTATATTTGTTATGCTTTTAAAATCCGCGCTCGAAAACAAATCTCTATTAAAACTTCTCCTTAACATTATAAATTTATAAACATAGCTTGTCCTCCTAAATCCAAAGCCTACTAGACACGGGAAAAATCTATAATGATAAACTCAAATTGTAGAATTTTTAAAGTAGCAGTCCTACAGTATTAATTTACAAGAACGGTGTTTAAAATCGCTTTTATAAGAATAATCTCCCCTCGCTGCTTACAAGCAAAAACTTATTAAAATATAAAAAAATTTTTATGACTTTTTCAATACTAAAAAAAAAATAAATTTAGGAATTAAATAATATTTAAAAACTAAGCTATTTCTTTCAAATTATAAATTAGATAGAATTTAAAGAAAAATTTACACTTTATTAAACCAATAAAAAGGAGCTTTTTTAATTATCGAAAAAATGTATAAAAACAAAATTAATTTACATTATTTATTATTAAAATTCCATAATGAATCGAGTTATATACTCTCCTATAAATTTATCTGTTTTTATAACATTTTTCAATAACTTTTTAGTTTTGTTATCATAACTTTCTAAATCTGTATAAAGTTCATCAAATGACTTTTCATGTAGAAGTGTAGGCCTAATTATAGTATAATAGCCCATTCTTATTTTATTCAAGTCGAATAAATCTTTGAGCATATGCACCTCAACGCTATAACGCATGTACCAGTATAAAAGTTTTGTATAATTATATTTATAACGTTTATAAGATGATAAAAGTTTTTGATAGTATTTAACTAAATTTTCAAAACAAATAATATGGTCATGTAGTACTTTTTTCATAGATTCTTTTGTAGAGATCTTGGATAATTCACTCTTTAATTTAGAAATTATTTTTATAATGTTTTCTAAAGAGTTTTTAAAATTACTAATTTTACTTGGATTTATCTTTATTACACCATAAGCTGGTTTGGCATTGGCATATCTTTTTACAAATTTAAAAATAAATTCTTTGTCATACATAAGTTCTATATTTAGATAAGACTTTAATTCAATATACAATTGGTTATAATTGTACTTCTCAAATTCCTTTTTTAGCCTTTTATTTTTTTCAATTCTGTTTTCATAAAGTTCAACATTTTCTTTGTTTTTTAAAAAGTCGGCTTGTTCTTTTATAATTTTATTTGCAATGCGTTTTAATTTAAATTCACCATCATTTTGTGTTATATATATATCAAAATTTTTAAAATCGATTTCAGAAGAACTACTTTCACTTATAAAATCTTTTGTCTCATTTAAATTGCTGTTTTTAGGTTCCGATGATTCCACAAAATGATTTTTTGATAAATCCAAAGGAAGCGAAGAGTCAAAATTTTTATATGGATGATTATAGGGTGTATTTTTTACTTCCCCTAATTACACGATCATTCCACAAAATTGTGAATTGTATACTTGTGATTATTTTCTCTGTAAATTCAATTTAATTGCCACATTTAATGGAATGCCTAAATACAACTCCTCTGATTGTTCTTCAGTTATATTAATTATTGCACTACACACAAAAAAGATATATTGAAACATTTAGAGGGTTAAAAAATTTTTAAAAAAAAATGATTGAATGGTGGCTTCTTGTATTATAACATATTATTACTAATTTACCTTGTTTAATTTATAAGTTGATTTTATCATAAAATGTTGTATAGTATTAGTATTTACGTTTTTATTAAAAAACAATTTGATTTATTAGTTAATTTGCAAGTTGCCCTGTTCTCAATACAAAATAAAATTTAGGAGCATATAAAAAATAAAAAAAAATATCCATATATTTTTACTCTTATAAATCAAATAACGGAGTTTTATTTTATTAAGTTTTCGATAACTTTTTTTTTCTTTTAAAATCATAATATTTCTTACTCATATTTTAAATCGAATGTAAACAAGCATTCTATTAATTAAGACAAAATTTGTAGAGTACAATGATATTTTCCATTTTTGCAAAATTTCCTTTATCACAAATTTTGGATATGATTCCAACAAAATATACACAATTCTCATATAATTTTTAAAGTCCCGCAAACATTCGATAATAATTGTTGATCTAGAACAATTTTTAGATCTAGCTATAAAATGAATTTGAAATTTTTCTCACTACTCCGCCAATGACTCAAATTTAATATTAAAAATATTATACCGTTATGATTTTTGTTTTAACAAGCACTGTTTTTTTCTATTTTACGACACAATTTAATCACTTTATTGTTTAATTTCCTGTTGGTTAAAAATGTGATTACGCCATCATTAAAATGCGTAATTTGACAAGCCGATGCTTAAATCAAGTTCAATTGCAACAACAAATATCACACAATCTTTTCTCATTTGCTTAGCAAAATTATAAGATCTTTAATCCTCTATATAGAACTTTTAGCAAAGTTTTTAATCTAATGCTACTTTTATTAACGCATTTTTTAAATAACGTTGCAAGTAAAAACAATATTTTTCAAAATTTAGCTTCAATTTATTCAGAAAGTTCATGCATTCATTTAAAAAACAATTTATCAATATAATTTTTCGTAATAAATATAGGTTTTAACTTTTTTCATAATCTAAAATTCACTATAAAATTTATAATTGAAATTTCAATATAAAAATTTTAAAAATTGCAATATTAACAACTTGCAAAATATAATAAATTTACACAATTATAATTGCAATATAAACAACTTGCAAAATATAATAAATTTACACAATTATAATTGCAATATTAACAACTTGCAAAATATAATAAATTTACACAATTTTTGTAAATCTTTATAGGTTTACAAAGTAACCAATAAAAAACTTGTTAAATTAAAAAATGAATTATAATTTAAATCTATGAATGAGCGAAAAAAAGTATTTATTCCTAGAGATTTAAATTGTCCCTATATAAGTTTTATAGAAGTAATGCCACTTTCTTTAAATGATAAAATTGATAGAAATATATATAAAGAATATGTAAATTCTATTAATAAAATTTTTAAACCTAAGTATTCATTTTGGAATATTTTAAAAATTATTACTATTGTTTTTTTTCTTATTAGCGAAAGAACTTCGTATGATGAAGAACTCAAAGAAGTTATAAAAAACTTAAATTTAGAATTAAAAGAAAAAGGACTTTCTTTTGGACATCCAAAGGATGAAAATTATATTTTTCTTACTTTATATATTTATAACTAAACTGATTTATTAACATTTTTGTGTTTTGATATTTTATTTCTAATACTTTCTAATTTTAAATTATATTTATCTAGTGAAATAATTGTATAACTGTTTTTATATATTCTTTCTATATTTCTAAGTAGCAAAAATAATTTTTTATTTTTTTTATAAAGATCTTCCATGGTTTATTTAGAACATAAAAATTTATTTTTTATTTGACACGTTTTAAATAACTTAAGATTTAATAACGAACAAATTTGAAACAAATATAATACAAATAAAAATAAAAAAGGATTATAAATTTTTTAATTTATTATTAATAATTTAAAATGATGTTTTATAACGTAAATTAATTTTAATAAAATATTACAATGATTGTATTAAATAAAATAATATTATAATAATTAGAACTTTAATAAAATAATATTATAATAATTAGACCTTTAATAAAATAATATTATAATGATTGTATTAAATATAATATTATTATAATGATTGTATTAAATATAATATTATTATAATAATTAGACCTTTAATAAATTATTACAATGATTGTATTAAATAAAATATTATTATAATGATTGGGACTTTAATAAAATATTATTTTTTTTCATGTCAATTTTTAATTTAATTTGTAAATTTAAATAATAAATGTTAGAAATTTTAACACTAAGTTATAATATAAATAATAAAAAATTAGCATTAGAGGAATTATTTGAATATATAAACAGATTATCTTATAATATTATTGCTATTGGGATTCAGGAATGTTATTTTACTATAGAAAAGAAATATTATGAAAAACATAAATTTATTTTTTACAAGAAAATGTACGGACTACATTTAGTCATTTTATCTAAAATCAAGCTAAAAGTTGATTTTTCAGTTTTTTGTCTTGGACCTTATTATTTTGGTAATAAAGGTTTTATTTTAGCAAATATAAACAATAATTTATTATTTTCAAATGTTCATTTACAACACGGAGAAGGAAATAGAAAAACTAGAGATAAACAATTTTTACACTTGGAAAGCCTTTTATATAAATTTAATATTCCTAAAATAATACTAGGTGATTTTAATTATAGATTTCAAAAAAAAGTTAAGAAATATATTGAGAGTGTTGATGAGTTTCATTCAACAAAAGAAAAATATGATTATTCCGAGTTAACCCCAAATTTTAATTTTACATATAAATATTTAAATTGTAAAATTGATGAAAATAGAATACCTTCATATTGTGACAGAATAATTTATAAAAATTTAGAATGTACAAAATATTCTTCATTGCATAATTTTAATAAATCAGATCACAAGCCTGTGTATGGAATATTTTTTATTAATGACAATATCAATAATACAGTAAAATTAGAAAAATCAATTTTGAGTATGACGTCATGTTTTATATACGATAATTTCTATATAATATTTTTTGTATGTATTTTTACAGTAATTTATTTATTTGCTAAATTAAAAATTAATTTATAAGCTTTAAAATACTCTTTGTTTGTAACAAAAGTCACAGCAGGAAATCAAATATAAAATTTACCTTAGTTATCAATTATTATTTGATTTTTTAAATTATAATGCAAGTCTTTTATATTTATTCTCGAGTTTTTTCACAAACTTACCTCTCTTCAGGTAAAATTTGGAAATTTTTAAACACTGGCATGCTGTTAACCCAAATATATAAAAATATTGAAATGACTAAAATTTTAACTTATTTGGAGATCAAAAAAAAATGGGATTGTGATTAAACACGTGGAAAAATGATTCTAGCGAATATTCATCGCTTAATGAAAATGCTAAAAACGCCAATTTACTTCACTTTTCTAAAAAGATTTTAACTGTAAAAGTTCTCTTTTTAGATCTTCAAATGAGACCTACAACTATTTAACCTATCAGAAATTGCAATGTTGTCTTACAAGGCATGATACCCCTATTTTACTTACATGACCTTGACAACCCCTAAGTAACTTTTATAACAAAAATACTATTTTAACGCAAATCCTGTAATAAATTCTTAACCATCAAGCTAAAGTGACTATACTTTCTCTTAAAGAGTGCTTGAATTATAAAACAGTAAAATTGTTATATTGTATAATTAAATTTGAAGCCTAAGATTATAAATTTGTCAAAGTTGTGGGATTCTAAATATAAATCAAAACAATTTGAGACTTTTAAGTTTGTTTAGAAACTGTTTTATTGAAAATATTGCAAATAAAAAATCCACTTATACCCTAAAATTATGACAAAGTTTTACAAAAATATCGTTGAAGTAGAGACAATTAACGGACTACCTTTAAAAGTAGAAATGTGGTGTACAGATGAAAAATTCATTAAGACAGATTCTGTTTATAAATGTGATATATGTAATAAAGAATACAACGAAAAAAGAAAAATGCTTTTACACAGAAATTATCATAAATAAAAATTTTATTTAATTTGTTGTTTTATGCAAAAAAAAGCATAAAAGAAAAAAAAATTATGCATAAAAAAGAATAAAAAGTGTTTCATATTTAACCCTTAAAATGATTGACTATTCAGCACGAAAACTAAAACAAGAATTCTTAAAATACTTTAAATCTAAGAATCACCAAGTTATTAAATCAAGTTCTGTTGTTCCTTCCAATGATCCTTCTTTGCTTTTTACAAATAGTGGAATGGTACAATTTAAAAATATTTTGATGGGACAAGAAACGGATATTAAACGTGCTTGTTCAATTCAAAGATGTATAAGAGCAGGTGGTAAACACAATGATCTAGATGATGTTGGAAAAGACACATATCATCATACATATTTTGAAATGTTAGGAAATTGGTCTTTTGGTGATTACTTTAAAAAGGAAGCCATTGAGTATGCATGGGATTTTTTAGTCAATATACTTAAACTTAATGCTGATAGATTATACGTTACGTATTATAAGGAAATGGATACTGAATCATATGAAATTTGGAAAAAATATTTACCAGATTCACGGATTATAGAAGCAGGTAAAAAAGATAATTTTTGGGAAATGGGTGATACAGGTCCATGTGGTCCTTGCACAGAAATACATTATGATCGTATAGGAGATCGTGACGCATCAAATCTAGTTAATAAAGATGATCCAGATGTACTGGAAATTTGGAATATTGTTTTTATTGAATTTAATAGGACATCAAAAGGACTTGAACCATTAGAAAGAAAATGCATTGATACGGGAATAGGATTTGAAAGACTGTTAAGTATTTTAAATGACGTTAGGTCTAATTATCTTACTTCTTGTTTTTTACCTCTTATTTCGAAACTTGAAAATTTTAGTGGTAAAAATTATCAAGATGAATTTTCTATTGAGGATGTTGCGTTTAGAGCAATTTCCGATCATTGTAGAACAATTTCTATATGCCTTTTAGATAACGTTGAATTTTCTAATGATGGACAAGGTTACGTTTTAAGACGAATTTTGAGAAGAGCAGTGCGTTATGCTCATGATATTTTAAAATTAAAAAAAGGAGAAATTGGTAAGGTTGTAGAGTATGTCATTAAAGATTTGATATTAGAAGAACAAGAAATTGATAATTTAGATTTTAATTTGAATGAAAGTAAAATAGAAAGATATATTAATGAAGTCAATAGAGAAGAAGATAAATTTTTAGAAACTTTACAAAAAGGATTAGAAAGATTTAAAAAAATGTGCAAAGAGTCAAATGTTATTTCAAGTGAGGAAATATTTAGATTATACGACACTTATGGATTTCCAACAGATTTAGTTAAAATGCTAGCTGACGAAAAAGGGGTTCAATTGGATTTTTCTCAGTTTGATGAATGCAAAGAAAAGGCAAGAGAATTAAGTAAAAAAGTTACTACAGATATTACAGAATTAATATTACCTGATATTTCTATTACAGATGATATTGATAAATACACTCAAAACGGCATATGCAGTAGATTACAATTCTATACATTAGGAAAAGAAATATTTTTGTTTTATCCTAAGGTTGAACATTTTTTAACGAGCCGGGAAAATCTTTCAAATTTACCTGAAAATGACAAATTTGTAAATCCACCAGAAAATATTAAAATTGGCCTGTGTTTTGAAAGAACATGTTTTTACAGTGAAAGTGGTGGACAAATAGGAGACACGGGGAATATTACGTTTTATGAAGATAATATTGATATTGGGAAATTTAATGTAGAAGATTGTAAAAAAATCAATGGTTATGTTTTACATTATGGGATTCTTAAAGGTAAGGTTTCAGATGTTGCTATTTTAGAATATGATGATAGATCTGATATAGAAAGAAATCACACGGGAACACATTTATTTAATTATTTTTTGAGAAAAGAAATTAGTACATCACAAAGAGGTAGTTTAGTTACTAAAAATAAATTTAGATTTGATTATGAAGGACAAAAGATGGATTTAAAAAATATTGAAAATAATATTAATCGGTGCATTAGTCAGAATTTACCTGTTAACATTTCCTATGTGAAAAAAGAAGATTTGGAAAATGAAAAAAATGTAATTTATTTAAAAAACGAGGATTATCCCGCTGTTGTTCGAATGATTTGTATTGGGGATGTAAATAATGCACCAATAAAGGAATTGTGTGGAGGATGTCATGTTAAAAACACAGGTGATATTTATAAATTGAAAATAATCAGCGAAGGTAGTATTTCTAGTAATGTAAGGCGTGTTGTTGGGATAACTGGCGAAGAAGTTAAAAAGGCAGATATTGAATTAGAAAGAATTAAAAATTAGTAAAAATGGAGAAGTAGTAAAAATTGATAAAAATCTACCACTTTTTGAAAGACTTGAGTTGGAAGAAAGTGTTAAAGAAAATTTAGAAAAAATTAATAAAAAAAAGAAGGACAACTTTATAAGAAATCAGAATAATCTAAAAATGGTAATAGCAGTTACAAGAGATGAAACCACAAAAATCAAATACAAAATGGTATATGAATATAAAACTATAGAATATGAAAATAAAAAAGATATATTGAAAAGTTTAGCAAATTTGATAAAATATTTTGATAGCGATGAGGAATTTCTTGTGTATGCTAGAAAAGATAGCATGGTTTATGGCTATGTTAAACAAAAAGAAGTAGAGAAAATTAAGTCTTTGTTTAAAGAAGGTGTCTTTTTTATGAATAATGACATTTTACAATTTCATATAGAAACTGATAAAAATGTTAAAAAGTTATTTGAATAAATTTTTTTGCTTATTTAATGTATGACGTAATATAAAGCTAAAATAAAAATTAACAAGCAAATTGCATAAGTTCCATATTTTTTTGCTAAATTATTAAATTGGATATTTTTTATAGATGTATGCATTTCTCTTGTTTCAAATGTAAGACGATCTGCAAGTTTACTAATATTATTAATATTTTCCCTTCTTTGTATTATTAGATTTAGTGAATCAGCTAGTACATTTTTTGTTTCGTCAATTTCTTTTAATGTTTTATCTTTATTGTATTCATTACTTTTTTCCTTAATTACGTTATCAAATTCATAAATTTTATATTTTTTTTCTAATAAGAGTTTATTGAGTTCTTGTAAGTAATTTAAAACATTTTGGTTGTCCTCGTACTGATCAACTATTACAGAATATACATATTTATCATTAGGATAAATAAAATATAAATATTTCCCACTATAAGAACTTTCTATTTTAGATATCTTTTTAATATCTTTAATATCTCTCAATTCTTTGAGTATTTCTTTACTAATGTTAAGGTTACTACTTTGTGGACTAAATTCCCCACTAATAACTTTACTTGTTTTGATTTCTTTGACTAAGGTGTAAAATATTGTCATGTTTGGGGCTAAAAATAAAATTTTAAATTTTTAATTTACATTGGTCTTTCATAACCTTTTAAATAGCCTTCAGTATAAAAGATTTTAGGTCTATAAGATTCTTGCTCTTTCATTACGGATGAGTTTCTAAATTTATTTACTAGATTATCAAATCCTTGTATAGACGCATAAGTTAATTCTGCAATTTTATTACTACTAAATAATTTCCAGGCTTTATTATTTATTTTCTTATAAAATGAGATGATATGTTCAGTTTTGTAAAATTTACGAATGCATAGCCTACGTTGCATTTATTTTTAAAATCCATTCTTAAATAAACAAAGTCAAAACACCCAAAATGATGTTCATTTAATAAGTTTATAAGCATCTTCTGAGTGTATTTGTTTGGTATGTTTTTTATCATACAAGTTGTACGATTGTCCATTTTTAATATATTAATGATAAATTTTAAGTCTGTGACCGATTGTATGGAATATTACAAGNGTACAATTATTTAGTTTATTACGTATTCTATGTCAGAAATAATACTATTTTTATGATAAAAAAATAGTGAAGGGATAAATTTGGGAAATGAAAAAATCTTTGGTTTTTTTTCTACTTTACCTGTGTAAATATCACTAGTTTCTAAAAGATTATTTTTTTCTATTAAGGTAAGAAAATCTTCCTTTTTAAAATTAAAAAAATCAAAGTTCATTTTTTTCTTATTCATGCATTTATGCTATTTTTATTTTTTTATATTTTTCAATTTTATAGAATGTTTTAATTTTATAATTTGCAATTTTATACAATATTTTATTTCTATATCTTTAGAATTGATAAAATGTTTTAATTTTATAGAATGTATTAATACCTTGATTTCAAATTTGTAATTTAAAATGTATAAATCTTTTTTTTGTAATATAACTAAGTAACAATATTATTATTGATCCCTAAATGGACAAAATAATCCTAGAAAGATATTTAGAAAAATTTGAAGATTTTTATAAATTACTTTTTTATTCTAAATATAGTACCATTTATTTATTAGAAGATGGTAAATGGAAAGATCTTAATATTTACGGTATATTTGTAATGTACCAAAAAGTTAACAAAGAAATAGAAATCTGTATTTTTAATAAATCAAAATTAGAAGATATTTTTATTACTATCTCATTGTCTACAGAAGTGAAAATACAGAATGATATTTTAAAAATTATCAATAAATTAGAAATTTATGGTATTTGGTTTTACAATAAAGATTTTATAATTGAAGTATATAGGATTATTAAGAATTCATTAAAAAGTTGATTTATGCATTGAAAAGTCTAAGAACATTGTAATTATAAAAGCTAGCATATCTGCAATTATTAAAGGTAACCTATCTGAAAGTATAAAAAATAACCTATCTGAAATTATAAAAGATAATTCATGCGTAATTTCAAATGAGGTTTGATGCATAATCCTAAGAAATAATTTATGCATTAAAAGATAATTTATGCACTAATTTTTTATTTTACAACGCATATTTTAAAAATTGCAATGCATAATTTTTAAAGTTAATTTTTGAGGGTATGAAAAATAAACAGGAAACAAATTTTACTAAATTTTATTTAAATTATAAATTAGAAGAAGTAATAGGAGAAGGAACCTTTGGTAAAGTTTATAAAGGAATAAAAGATTCAAAATATTATGGAATAAAAAAAATTAATAAAAATGAAGAAGGTCTTCATATTACGACCATACGAGAAATTAGAGCATTAAGAAAATTAAATCATAAAAACATAATAGAACTATTAGAAATAAATTTGGAAGACTCTAATTTATTTTTAATATTTCCATATTACAAATTTGATTTATATAAATATTTAAAAAATATTCCTAACAGAAAAGAAGTTATACACATTTTTAAACAAATTGTAGATGGATTAGAATTTTTAAAAAAGGAGAATATTCTTCATAGAGACATAAAAACAAGTAATATTTTATTAGATTTTAATTTGAATGTTAAATTGGCTGATTTTGGTATGTCAACTACAAAAGTTCATCTTATAGTCCAGGGGTTTACTTTGTGGTATAGACCTCCTGAAATTTTTATAAATATGACGTATGATTTTTCTTGTGATATTTGGGGATTAGGTTGTATTCTTGGAGAAATGATGATTGGTAAACCTTTATTTCCAGGTAGTACAGAAATTACTGTTTTAGAAAATATAATTTTTTTGTGTGGTTCAATAAATGAGAAATCTTTACCAGGCATAAAAAAAGTGGATTTTTCTTTACCACAGTCTATTAGAAATTTAAAGAAGAATTTAAAAAGTTGCGAAGATGATCTCGTAAATTTACTTGATGAAATTTTGATTATTAATCCATCAAATAGACCAAAAATAGAAGAAATTTCAAAAAATAATATTTTTATTAATTATGACTCAGAGTTATTTTAATAATATTGCAAAGATTTTATAATTAAATTTTAAATCTTCTAATTCTAATCCCAAACATTTTAAAAGTTTTAGTACTTAAAAACTTTTAGTACATTTCTAATTTCCTAATAATCTTTTTTGTCAATTTAACAATTTTAAATTTCTGTTCTTTATCACAAAAATTTCATCAATACAACTAGAAAATTCCAAACTTCATCTGACGTTAATGCAAATTTATTTTTTCAATAAAATTATCATAAAACCCCTTAAAAAGGTCATTATTGTTAATTAAAAGACAAGTAGCGAAAACTAGCCCTGTACTTTTAGTCATAAAATTTGATAGAAAATTCATTAATTTCTTCTTCTACAAATTTTGGTATTTATCATTACCATGTATTTACAAATTCTATAAATTCATTTTGTGTTCTATTGTTCAAAATTTTCCATTACACTAAAATCCATTGCTTTTTGAATTCAGTCAATTGTAAAACTTCCATAAATTTTATTTTTTATTAATTTTGAAATATCAACTTCTAAAGGGGTTTCTGTCAAAAACACTTTTTTAAAAATAACTTCTGTTACAAGATTGGTCAATTTCACATTGATTTTCTAATTCATCTGTAATTTTTTATACTTGAAAATACCTGTTTTTTGTTATCTCTACAAGTGTTCTTTACCAAATACAAAAGAGGTTTTAATTTCAGTTTTAAAAGGAATAAATTCTTGTTTTGTATTAGAAAATAATTTTTTATAATCCACATCTGATTTATATTGTTTTATGTTTTTAGTGAAAATGTAAGAAACATAATCTTTTTCTTTTGTAGTCATAAAATTAGAATCCATTTAAGGATTAAAAAATTAAACAATCAAATAAAATGATGTTAAAAGTAAGGAATTATGTTAGGATAAAGAAATTAATATTAGAAATTATGCTAAATATAAAATAGAAGGATCATTGTAAAAGTAAGGAATTATGTTAGGATAAAGAAATTATGCTAAATATAAAATAAGGAATGTTCTTAATATAAATAAGAAATTATGCTAAATATAAAATAGAAGGATCATTGTTAAAAGTAAACGAATTATGTTAGAATAAAGAAATGATTTAAATAAAATTTAAAAATAGAATAAAGGAAATCATACTAAATAAAAAAAATTATGCTAAATATTATTTTAATGTTTCGTACAATTCAAGCCATCTGATTTTTTTATAAAAATAGTAGTATTTGTTTTACAAGATCCTCCTTCTTTTTTACAAATATATATTTTATCCCTTTTTCTTCACAAAGTGCAGGAATGTGAGTAATTAAATCCATAGGAGATGTGTCTCCAGTCAATATAACAATCCCTTTTGTTTCATTTCTAATTTCTTTAGTACATGCCTTTACACCGGAAATTAGTAAATCAGAAGATTTTAAAATTTTGTTTATAATTTCTACTTGTTCATTGGAGGCTATCGGATTGGCTATTGGGATCATAAAGGGTTATAAAAATTTATACCAATTTAAATTGTAAAAAAACTTTGTATTTTAATTTTAACTTAAAGTGAGACTTAAATTAAAAAAAGATAATCTTTTTTTATTTTTATATATTTACAAACCCACTTATTTTTTGTATTAAATTTATTTTAAAGTTAAGCAATTTCAATAAACTTGACAAGTTTCTAATTAACATTATTTTTTTGAAAATAAAAAATAGCCAATCAAATAACACACGTCATCAAAAAGAAAATTATTATAAATGGTTCTTAAATTGTATATCGAAAAGTGCTCCAATCTAAATGATATAATAGCATAGTCAATCATTTAAATCTTTTAACATATTAAAGTAATAATCAAAATCACTTCATATTAATTTTTACCAATCAAAATCTCTTTTCTTTGGCTTTACAGAAATCTTTTGTTTTTTCATGAAATTTATTAAAGCTGGGGTGTCACTAAATAAATTGATATCAAATTTATCACCTGTGTTTGCTAAATATACTCCATATTTAAAATATAAATCATTTTCATCCGTGATCTCTTCTACATAATCTTGTATTCCATTCATATAAAAATTCCTTTCTTCTTTCATTGTTAGCTTCTTTTCCTGTTTCATGCGTAGGGACAGGAGGCTTTAATATTTTAAAGACAAAGTAACCACTGAAGTAAAAAAGGATAAAAAAAACATTTAATCACTAGAAATATAGTAAAAGAGACAAAGTAACCACTGAAGTAAAAAAGGATAAAAAAAACATTTAATCACTAGAAAAATCTTCTTCTTCTTCATCAATATTTAACAAAGCATATTTACTCTTTTCCCCATATAGCTTAGGTTTTCCTACTACAGAAATAGCCCCACCTTTCTGACATATAAAAGACTCTATGACTATCGCAAGCTTCTTGAACTATACGATAGGCTTTCTCTTTATCAGATGAAGTTCTAACTACAGAATATGTAGGAGTTTTTAATAAAGAAATTTTTATTTTACTGTCAGTTTCATGTGCTTTTCTAAATGCCTCTTTTATTGATGTTATCCCATTTTTAGATGGACAAACAACTTCAATGTCAGCCCTGACTTTGTACGAACTCGCTTGGAATTCTTCTTGTATTAATTTTTTTATAACAAGACCAAAATCATTATTTTCTAAAATGCTTTCATCTTCCTTGACTCTTGCAAAAAAATAGTACAAAGAACCAAACTCGTCTGATTTTTCATAACCATATTGCTCATACAATTCTTTAACGTTCTTATTTAACTTTCTAGCAGCCTTCATCATGATATGATAAGCAATTTTATTTTTTGCGTAATTTTTTTACATTCCCTTTTTCTAGATCATTACTTTTGCTAGACTCAAATCAATATATCCTTTCATCATCAACTCTTAAAAACAATACAGACTTCCATATTTCCTACTTTGTGATTTGATTAATATTTTTTATTCGTTTTTTGATAATTCCCCTAATAGATCAAACCACGGGCATCACCATATTCAAGTAAATCAACACTGACACCCTCATTGTCAACTGTAGCCACTTTTCCCATTATCATTTCTCCTTCATTAGGATATTTTTACTAAAAAAACGACATTTATATGCAGTCATATTGGGGCAACAAAAAAATGAAAAGAATGATTATTTAGTAATTTAAATACATGTTTACGACATTGTATAACTTATATAATGTTGTTTATTTAGTATTACTTATATAATGTTGTTTATTTAGTATAGCTTTAATTTATTGTTTATTTAGTATAACTTTAATGTATTGTTTATTTAGTATAACTTTAATGTATTGTATATTTAGTACAACTTTACATGTGTTATATATAGTATAGCTTCAAGTGTATTATATATGTAGTATAACTTTTAATATACAATATAACATTATATTATAAATAAATTTAACCCAAAAGAATATATTAAATAACATACTTACATTAAAGATAACAGCACCTTAAATTTTTAACTTTTTATAAAATAATTTCTATACAATTGAAAGAACTTTCTAGAAATGCAAATTATTTTTTTTTCTTGATTATCAAGTAAAAAAATATCATCTTCGTCTAATTCCTCTTTTAGTATTAATTTATAAAATACATTGTACCTAGAAAACATTATATTGATAACATATTCATTATTTTCAAATAAAACAAGAAAATTATAGAAATAAGTGTATAACACACTTAAATTAATAATAGAAGAATTAGCTTTTATATCATTTCTTAACTCTTCTGATAATATTGGATTTACTAATATACAATGATTATTTTCTAATAAAAAATGCGCAATATAAATTGGTACATCTACTTTTACACCACTTTCAATATCTTTGAAAGTTTCACCTAAAAGAAACCCGAAATTTTCTATTTTATGTTTAAAAATAACTTTGATTTTTGTTTCTTGTGTAATTATCTCTTTCAAAGTAGTTTGTAACATTTAAAAGGGGGAGATTTTTTATTTTATAAATTTATTATTTTCAATTAAATTTATGGACAAATGGCCGAGTGGTCTAAGGCGCTAGCTTCAGGTGTTAGTAGGTAAACTGCGTGGGTTCGAATCCCACTTTGTCCAAATTTTATATTTTTTTTACCCCTATGTCCCAAAAATTAACATTAGAAGATTTTGTAAAAGATGATGAAATTGAAATAATTGATACAAAAAAACCACTTTTGCAAAACACTAGAGAAGAAATTGATAATTTCATTCTTCTTAAAGAAAACAAAATTGATTTAGAAAGAAAAAGAAATTTTTATGAAGTTGTACCAAAAACAAAACTAGAAGCTACTATAAATAAAATATTAAATAAGAATGAGACAATAAATGAAAAAAATAAAAGATTGACTTTCCAACACAATTTTGATGCAAAAATGAGAAGAATTAAACGAATTAAAAGTAAATCTTATAGACGATCTAGAAGACTTATAAAAAATGAAATGGAAAAAGAAGAAGAAACTGAAAATGAAATGGAAAAAGAAGTAAATGAAAAAGTTATAGAAGTCAATGAAAAAGTTATAGAAGAAAATGCTCCTATTTTTGATTTTTCTGAAAATAATAAAAATGATAATCAAAATGAAATTGTTAAATTAGCTTTTGAAAAAGATATGGAAGAAAATGAAAAAGATTTTATTAATGAGAAAGAAGAAATCATTAATGAAAATACACCAAAAGTAATTGAGTCTATTTTACCTGGGTGGGGTGATTGGGCAGGTCCGGGATTAGAAATTATTAAAAATAAATTTAATACTATAATAGAAACAAAAGGAGGTACAAATTATGCGCATAGAAAAGATTTTGATCAATCACATGTGATTATTAATGAAGAAAACAATGTTATTGAAGATAAATACAAATCCAAATTACCTTACGGGTATACAAAAAAGGATTATGAAATAAAATTGAATATTCCTGTTTCTAAGGAATGTAATACTTCTAGAATGTATAAAAAAATATTGAAAAGTGTTGTGCGCACCAAATCTGGAGAAAATATTGAACCATTTAAATATGAACCAGAAAATTAAAATTTTAATTCTTAATTTCTTCAAATAATATTTTTAAATATTCATTCGTGTTTTTATCATTGGATTTTAGAATTTTAAAAATTTCCAAATATCTCTGTCTTACATTTTTGGATGGATGCCATAAACCTTGTATGACGTATTTAATCAAAAATTGAGAACCAAAAATTTTTGTATAATTTTTTATAAGAATATTAAATTCTTCAACAACAACCACATTTACTTCCAATATGTTAAACCATATCAAATTTAAATAATGTGTAAAAATTTCAATGTCTAAATCTGATCTATCCAAATTAATTAATAACCCAGAACAAAGTTTGATACCCAAACTTCTAAAATTGATATTTTGATTTAGTACAGCATCTTCTACAATTGGATTTAAATAGGAAATATATTTCTTAGGTATCTTACATTTAATAAGTACCCTTATAATTTCTAGTTTAGTTTTATCCTCTACATATTTGTAATCAGTAAGCAAAACAGGAAGTACATTATAAATTCCAACGTGATCTGAAAGATGGGCAATCCCTAAAATTAGACCTTTTTTTACATTTTTTTCATTAAATTCTAAAAATTCAAGAAAAATATTAATAATTTCTTGTGGTGGAATAATATCCGAAATTATGAGTCAATAAAACTATTCCACATTGCTTTCTTTTCATATAATGAAAAGAAAGATATTCTATGACGTCATAGGATATTCGCATAAATTCTACTTTTTTAACATTTCCATGATTTTTATTTTTCAATATCACTGATAAAAATTTAATACAGGAATATTTCACAAAATCATTTTTATATTTTAGAAATGATGCAATTTCTAAAATTAATTCGTTATCATCTTGAAATTGTATTTTTTCATAAATTTTTGCTAAGGTAGAAATTTGTTTGCTTAAAAAATTAGCATTATTTTTATCAAGTTGCTCGTAAATAACATTTCCATAATTTTTTAATATTTTTTTATCTACATGGTCAATAATCTTATTTATAATTTTGTAACCTATAATTCTATTTTCTTCTACTAGTTCATTAATTTTTAATAGAGCAAGATCAAAAAATTTCTTCCATTTTTTATCATCAAATTTACCGATCTTTCCGAAATGTAAAATATTTTTTATAGCTAAATTTATATTATTTTTTACTAATAAAAAAAAAGTGTCAAAAAAAATCGACAAATTTTCATTATCAATATAATCCGATTTAGCAAAAATTTTTAATATGATTTCTTCATTTAACGCATTTGTTAGTAAAAAATTTTCTATTTTTTTATTTGGTAAAATTAATTTAAAAATAAACAAAATCATATTTTGAAAATCTAAAAATTTTTTATCAAAAAAACAATTGAAATTTTTTAAGATAAAGTTTTCGACATCCGAGTACTTTAGATTTTCACAAATTCTATAAAAAATTTTTATATGAGATATTTCAAATCCAGAAATATTATCTAAAGAATCAAACACTAATTTTGATGTTACTTGATTATTTATAGATAAAGAAGAACAAATACTTAATAGATTTATAGAAAAATTAATTTCTTCTTTTATATTAGTTTTCTCAGAGGTAGAATTTTTAAATAAATTAAAAAAGTAATTAAACCATATTAAAGATTCCTCGTCATTTAGAAGACCTTGTAAACTAAAAAAAGAAAGGACATTCCCAACTTCTCTAATAAATCTGGTATTTCTACTCTTACAAATTTTATTAAAAAAGTCAAACATCTCTAATTTAAATTCCTTAATTTCTACACCTAAAAAAGTAAAAATTGAATAATGTGCTTGTAAAAATCGACAAATACCATTATTTGTTTTATCTATCATATCTAAAGTTTTTATGTATCCATTTTCGATTATATGTACTGTCAATATTTTATTAATTAATTTTTGCATAAATGAGTTTTGACTGTTTATTTCCTGATTAATTAAAAACGTGATTTTGTTTGTATCGTAAATTAAAAAAGAAGTCAAAATATCAAAAGATAAATTTTTTAGTAAATCGTCATCTAAAGATTTTATAAGTATGCATAAAATCTCAGCCCAATAAAAAATAGTATCTTTATGTTTTAAATATATCTTTCCTATTATTTTAATTAGACTTTCTCTATAACTTTTATTACCTTGAGAGATAAATAATAATATTATTTTTTCAATCACACAATTAAAGTTTTTAGATTTACAAAGTCTTTCTATAGCTTTCTTCTTTTTATTTCTTGCACCTTTTAATAACACTATAAAATTTTTAAAAATTTCTTTTTCTTCTAAATCTTCAGTCTGTAACATTTTTACAAAAAAAAGACTTTCTTTTTCATCAAAGGTACCAAATTTTTGTAGAAGTATAAGAGCATTTGTGTCAACATTTGAATTTTCAAATAAAAATGAAGATGGTAGTAAAAGAGAAATTTCTTCGTAGGTTAAATCTTTGTTAATAAAAAAATTAAAATCTATTGATTCGACTTCCTTAAAAATGGTAAATTTCATAAAACAAAGGGTAGCTTTTTCCTTCAAAAATGATAAAAATTACAAATTGATTCGACTTCCTTAAAAATGGTAAATTTCATAAAACAAAGGGTAGCTTTTTCCTTCAAAAATTATATATTAGATTTATATTTGTTATAAATATTTAAATTATAGGATATTAAATTGTAATGTAAAAACTTATAAGACTTTTTGAGATTAGGTATATTAGCACCTTAAGAGACTTGTTTTTAGATTTTAGTCATTAATAATTAAAACAAGCCTATTGCATATTATAATAAAGTTATATGATAAAATTTATAAACAATATAAATTAGTGTAAGCTTCTAATAAATTATATAAACAAATATTTTAAAAGGCTAAAAACTCGTATTTAACATCCAAGAAAAATTTTATAAATTCGTCAAAGTATTTAAACTTAATACAATTGTGACTTTTCAATAAACGTTTTTAATTATAAAAATATTTTAGATTCTTCATTTTCTATATTTTTTTAACATCAATAGGCAAATGTAAAAAGCGTAAAATAACTTCCATTATTATCGGCTTTTTTATAGAAGGTGGTTTTAAATGAAATTCAAAGTTATTAAAATTCATAGGATTTAACCCGAAAGTGTCGTCAAAGGTAGAAAGAAAAAAATTTTGAGCTTTTAAAAAACACTGATAAGTTTCTTCGGAAAATGAATCTAACTCGATAAAATAATTACTATCAGAAATAAAAACAGGATTACAAATTTTAAAATGAGATCTTTTGGAAATTAATCGTCCTAAATTAAAATTTGTAACACATCTTTTTACAAATTTTGTTCCATCATAACTTAAAATATTCAAAGGAGAATAAGTATAAACATTTATATTACCATTTATATCAGTACATACAACACCAAGAGAGGAATCTCTTACTAAAAAATCGACATGTGTTCCGTAATTTATAGGTTCACTTGTACAAAGCAAATTTAATCGTACTGGTTTTTTTTGGAAATAAAAAAATGATAACCCTCTGTAAATATCAGAAAAAACTACATAGTTTTTAATTGTCATTAAAGAAGTTGTTAAAGTATTTAAATCATGAATACCAATAGGAATTAATCCTTCACTTCTGTCAATTTTATAAATCATTGTTTTAATTCCAAGAGCTACAATTACATTTCCCTCAATTTCATCACATTTTGTAATACACCCTTTTATGTTTTCAGAAGCTATTAATTTTAATTTTTTATCTTTATGTTTATTCGTTTCATCAATAACAATGTCTATTAGTTCTAAAACAATCAATCTTCCTCTCGAGTGTTTATCTTCTCCTTCTATTTTTGTAACACAGACAACAATAAACTTGCTCTTTCCATTATTACCTATGACGTCATTGAGTGATAACTCTTTAATATCAAAAACGTATTCGTCATTTTCTAATTCAAAAGATGATATAAGTTTGTAACTATTTGTAAATAAGTCAATAGAATATTTCTGAGTATACACATCTAAACTTTCAGCTTGTTCTAAATTTAACTTTTGTTGATGAAGCCAATAAAATGTAATTTCCTGAAACCTCAATATTTTTAGGGTTTTTTTCAACTAAAATTTTTTTAAAAATGAATTTATCAAAAATTTGGTCATTTGAACTTCTAAAATTGACAAAAAGATTAGATTTTTTCATTAAACGCCCTTTTCTCGTCTTTGGCAAATTTGCGCTAATCAATTTATCGTGAACTAAAAAGTAATTTTTTTCTTTAAAGCTTAAAATATCGCGAATAATTACCTTTGATTTATAAAAAAAGAACTCATTTCTACCGTTAACATACAAAAAATAAGACCTTTTAGCATTAAGAAAAATAAAGTCCTCAATTTTTACAAAATATTTGCCACTTTTTTGTTTCACAAATTCAATTAGTTCGTCTATAAAATTTTTTATTAAAAAATTATCTTTAAATTTATAAACCGAAAATCTACCCTTTTCATTTATACAAAATAAATATTCAGTATTTTGAATCTCTATAATTTCAATTTCTACGATTTTACAGAAATGTTCTCGTTCTATTAAATTTTCACTATTTTCCAAATTATATTCAAAGTTTAGATTTGTAAAATCTGCTACAAAAACAGTTTCCCGAAAAAATCTTAGTCGTAAAAAATCAGATTATTTTTTATGTTTATTACACAATGTTTTTCACTTAAGCAAAACGAAGAAACATCGGTAAATATTTTTGTAGTACCATTTCCAATACTTCTCAATTCAAGAATATTTCTATCATTCAATAAACATAAAACCAAATTAGAATCAATTATTTTGTATTTGCAAGAGACAATTTTGTAATTTAGTTCTTCTCTTTGGATTTCTTTATCATTTTCAAATATTAATATTTTTTCCTCTGTAACAACATATTCCAAAAATTCATGTTGGATTGTCACAATAACAGAATTTAATTCACTAAAAACAGAATTTAATTCACTTGAAACAAAATTTAATTCATTTGAAACAGAATAATCGTCTTTATCAATTGAAAGTATGTCATCACCTTTTTTTAAAAAAAATTTTTTTTTGAATAAAATAATTTTTTCGAAATTCGTGCAATCAAAAATTTTTTCACTTTCAAAATCTAAAAAATTTGAAAATTCAATAATAAAATTTTGTCTTCCTTCCGAACAGCAAATAAATTCATTGTCATCTTTAACACATAAATCATTTATATAACCCACATTTGAAAATTCATATAATATTTCTAAATTTAAAATAATATTTTCAATTGAATCAATAGTAGTTCCATAGATTTTCTCGTATTCATTGTTTATTATTATTTCTAATTCTGTCATATTTAATTTCACTTTTTTTAAAGTGTTATTTTCTATATTCTCTCTATCTACAATTTTTTTTGTAATTTTTAATATAAAAGATGACTCATTGGACCCGAAAAATAGATAATCTTTATAATTAAAAATATATTTTGGAATGTAAAACGATTCCGAAACAGTAAATTTTAAATCTATAATTCTACCACTATCAATTTCTATATAAATGTAATAAACCATACCATCTCCATTAAAAATCAATAAATGACGATCTTTACAGTAAAATTGTGCATTATGAATTGTTATATCTTTAACTTTTTCATTTGTAAAATATTGTGATGCTTTGTTTAGTGGTAATATTAAAGAACTATCAGTTGTTTTACAAAATATTTCATTTTCAGATATAAACACAAGCATGTCACTATCAAACAAAACTCTTTTCGTATACGACGGTACATTGAATTCTTCAATAACATAAAAAGTTTGAAGTTTGGAATCAAACGAGCAAATTATTGCCTGTTTATCATACGGTGTTATATAAGACCTAGGTGTCGAGTCATAAACAACACAGAACGTTGGAACAACGTAGTTAGACAAAAATACTAAATCAGTGATATTTTTTACTCTCTCGTCAATATCTGTAAAACAAAAAACTTGAGCGGAAAAATCACTTTTAGTAACTGAAAAAAGTCCAAAATATCTTTTACTAATTTTAACAAATACCAAATCAGTTCCTATTCTAAAAAATTTGTAGTCTGAAAGTCTAATATCAAAATAATCTCTTTCAAAACATTTAAGACTATTTACAACAGGATTTTCATTTACGAAATGAATTGAAGACATTTTTGTAGATTCAAATAAAATTATTAAACCATCCTCATTCGAATTTATTTTATAAGTCTCAATTTGTAAAACGTTTTCAAGTAGAAATTTGTCAAATAAAAAAGTAACATTTCCTGTGTCATCGTAACTATAAAACTTTATTATATTTTTATTAAACAATACTAAACCTAATTTATTATTGCAAAATTTTCCAATTGCGCAACCTTCAAATGAATTAACCATATTTTTCTTAGAATACAAAATATTCATTGGGGCGATAAAAAATAACTTTAAATATTTTGACGGTTAAACTGTAACTTTTTATAGTCTACGTTAAATATAAAATTTGTATTAGAAAACAATTAAACTTAAAATGATTTATTTTATAGCATTCTGTGAAAATATTTTAGTCGTATAGTCAATAAGACCATTTTTAAACAATAGGTGTATTGAAATCTAAGTAGTTTTTGAAATAGGTTACATGATCAATATAAATTTTATTCTCACTTATTGAAATCGTGTCTTGTGGTAACATTTCTTATTTATTTCTACTTATTAAAATACTATAAAATATTATAATATTTTTCTTAAGGTAAATTCCAATTAAGATAATGATTCGGTTATCTGGAAACCTACAGAGAACTAATTAATTTTAAAATATCTAGTAGAATATATTTTTTAGTCTCCTAGTTTCAAAAATGCTTTAATGTTTTACAATTAGATTTTAGGTAAATAAAAATAAACTTGTGTTGTTATAAAGATAATTTTAATAATATCCATGCCATTCTTTGCTAAGTTTTTTCATGTTTTCTCAAATAATTTGATTATCTCTACTTTAATTTAAATCTATTTCCATACATCTATAAAAAACTCTTAATCTTTTTTATACATCTCTACTTGCAAAATCTTAATCTTTTTCTCATACCTATAAAAAACTCTTAATCTTTTTTATACATCTCTACTTAAAAATCATAATAAAATCTTGTCCTAATTGGTACTAATTTAGTAGACACTGACTTTTTAAACTCATTTAAAACTATTACAAGCAAAAATATAACACTTTCTATAAACTAGGATTACAATTATAATATTCGAGTCCTAAAGGATAATATAACACTAAGATTGATAAAAGTATACCAACAGATATAAAAAATAACAGAAAGCTTGTAAAAGTACCATATATCAATTCTTTTACCATAAAAGGAATAGCAAAAGATAGTAGACAAAATTGGAAAAAAATCATTCCAAATATTAAAAAAGAATGTAGATTTTTTTTTTGATATCGTACTTGTCTACTAACCAAAGGCTGATCATTATTAGCAATAATACTAGGCAAACCGTCTTCAACATTTATTTCTACACAAAATATTAAAGAAAGGTACAAAATATTCATGGGTAAAAAACTAGGAATTAGTTTAAATACTATTTCTGTTAGAGGACAAATTTTTTAATATACAAAAAAAGACTATTTAAATAACGGTAAATTGATAAATTATTAATAAACAAATTATAAAGTAGCTTAAGGTAGTGTAATAAATAAAATTAATTAGTTTGTACTTTTAATTAAATTTTACAATATAGGCTTTCTTAAAGAGTTTGGAAGAATATAAACTTAGATAATTGATAAACAAAATTAAGATTAAATAATAAAGATACTTTTTAATTAATTGTTTTAATATTAAAAATAAAAAGAAATAATAAAGGTATTTGTCAATTTCTATTACTTTTTGTTACAAACTAATTAAAAGTAAAGAACAATTTCGTTGTTCTTTACTTTTAGAATATAAAAAGCAATTTTTAATACCGAGCAGCTTAATTTTATAAATCTAAGTAAATATATCAATAAGTTATTTACATCAAAGTAAATATATTTAATAAGTTATTAGAAATAATGTTAAGTAACTCTTTCTTAATAAACAAACATTTACACTTATAGTATCTTTTTTTGTCCAATGAAATTTGTAAAATTTTGTAATTTAAATCTCAATAGTCTATTTTGACATTACAAATGAAATTTGTAAAATTTTATAATTTGAATTATGACTTTCTATTTTGAAATTAACTTAGTTTTAGAAAACACTCGTCTTACCTTTAATTTATAAATATGATGATACTTTAGAAATAAAGATTTTTTAAAATACAATTAATACTAAATTAACGAAGAAATATTTTTATCCCTCATTTATGTTTTCTCTTTTTAATTCAAAATTGTCAATCAAAGAACAAAAACTACTAAAACTTCACAGTTACAAGGCAATTGATAAATCCATACTTTCTACTTATTTTTATAAAAAATACACTTCTCTAGTTTTATTTTACACACCAGAATGGATGTCTCCAAATTTACTAACTTTATTTGGATTTATTGCAATGCTTATGAATTTTCTAATTGTTATATTTTGTGATTTAGAACTTAGAGAAGTCAAAGAATGGCTTGCTTTTTTAAATGCAATGGCTTTGTCTTTTTATTTTACTATGGATAATTTAGATGGTGCTCAAGCCAGAAAACATAAAGAAATGTCTCCTCTAGGTCAATTGTTTGATCACGGAGTTGATTCTTGTGTCGTATTCTTTTGTATGATAACATTAATTTCTTCTTTAAAATTAGGATTAACAAATACGGCCATTTTGACTTTATTGACTGTCATGTTTGGTTTTTATTTTTCTGGTTTAGAAGAGAAATTTACTGGAGTCTTTGAATTTGGTTTTATTAGTGGACCCACTGAAGGAATTACTTTTATGATTATTTTACATTTAATGGCATCATATTGTAGCAATACTGTAAAATATGCTGTAGATCAATTCACTTTTTATCCACCTCTGACAAAAATAATAACTTTTTTGCCAATTTCTCCTCTTTTTGTCATTGCTCTTTGTGTTTTTGTTTATAATTTTGTGACGTCATTTACAAAATCATATAACTCTTATTTAAAAAAATCCGAGGAAGTTTTATTAAGCTATTTGAGTTTAACATGTCTATTAATACCTTTTTACTATTTCAATTTATCACTTCCACTGCGTCCAGATTTAAAAATTATCAATTTAATGATATTTGCACAAATATTTTCACTTAAGTATATTGAGGAAATATTTTGTAATATGATTGGTAGAGTCCCAAAATATTTTAATATTATTTATATTTTATATTTCGTTTCTTTTATTGTATTTTTTACAATAGACTTTTTTAAAGTATCTTTTTTGCTTGTTGGACTTTTTTTAATTTCTACTGTCTATTATTTGAATTCTATTTACAATCTTATTATTTCTTGCAAATCAGCTCTTAAAATTAATGTTATTTTACGGAATAATAAAAAAATAAATTGAATATTTTGAATTTTTTTATAAAGCAAAGTTTTGGTTGATTTTTTAAGATTTAGTAGCTAAATTTTCGATTTTCACATCTAAATAATAAAAGACACTAATTTTTTTATTTGTAACCAAATACATATTAGAATAATTTTAAAATAATAATATTAGTATTGTTTGAGTTATATTTATTTACAATTTAAAATGACAGGGCGTATTTCGAAAATTAAAAGATTAAAAATTTTTAACCCCAATGTCTCTTCAGAAATTGTTATATCTTGAAAATTTAAAAATTTCAAAGGATTATAAAAAAATTGAATTGAGTGAACTTTCTGTCAACGATATTGGTAAGAGTATCCACACATTTGGATGGATAGATAACTGCAGAACAAGAAACTATAACTTTTTTGATTACAATGTCAATTTAAATACGTTAAATGTGTTTATGAAAGCAAAATTGACCTTACGAAATGCACATCAATGGACATTTACGGAATTGTCCAGGAAAACAAGTCAAAAAAAGAAAAAATTGGATTTGAAATTTTAGTTCATAAAATTGAAATTTTTAATGAAAAAATTGCTCCTTCTTTTCCATTAAATAAGGAATCTAGTTTTGATACTACCATTAAATATGGACATCTAGCCTTAAGAAATAGAGGGTAGAGGATTTTTTTTAAAAGCTAGATCTGCTCTATTAAAAATTATAAGGGAAATCTATTACGAAAGGTCTTATATTGAAATTACACCACCTACTATAGTTCAGACACAAGTTGAAGGAGGATCTACATTATTTAAACTAAAATATTACGAAAAGGAGGCTTACTTAACTCAGTCATCTCAATTATATTTAGAAACAGTTGTACCAGTAGCGTATAGGGCATTTTGTATTGCCCCTTCGTATCGTGCTGAAAAAAGTAACACTACTAGGCATTTAAGTGAGTACACTCACGTCGAAGCAGAAATGGCAAATATTAAACTTGATGATTTAATTAATGATGCTGAATTTTTAGTAACAGAGACCATCAAAAGGTTTTTATGAACTTTTATCTGACGAGATAAAAGAAATATTCCCGGAAATTGAATTACAAAAAGTTCCACAAAGGCCTTTTAAAAGAATTAGGTATTCCGAAGCTATTCAATTTTTAAATGACGAAAAAGTAAAGAAAGATGATGGAACAGATTATGTGATTGGTGATGATATTCCTGACTCAAGGGAGAAAATTATTTGTGAAAAATTTGGTAAAGGAGAGCCTGTTTTTATGACTCATTTTTTAGTTGAACACAAGCCTTTCTATATGAAATTAGATGAAAATGATAAAAATTGTACTGAGAGTTTTGATTTGTTATATCCTGGTATAGGTGAAATTATTGGAGGAAGTATGAGATTAGATGACTACAATGCTTTAATTGAAGGATTTAATCGGGAAGGTCTTAAAACTGATAATTATAACTGGTATCTTGATATGGCCAGATATGGACCTTGTCAACATGGTGGATATGGTTTGGGATTTGAAAGACTTATGATGGCTGTAATGAGATACACTAACATTGAATTTGCTACTTTATATCCAAGAAATACCAGAAGATGTCATCCTTAAAAAATAAAAAGTTTTATTTTGTTTCGTTTTACACACGTCATAAAAAAAGTGTTTTTTCTCTTTCTAATATTAAAAGTGTAATTTTTAAATTTTATTGAAAATAGATCCCTTAACTTTATGGATTTAGACAAACAAAATGTAAAATCAGAAGAAAAAAAAGATATTCTAAAAGCGCCTCTATTAGATGGACAAAAAAAACATTGTTTACTCTTTAATTCATGACACTAACGTAGCGGAAGATGTAATAAATATAATAGAACATACTATTAAATCATCACAAAAAGAAAATAAATTTGATTTAATAGTAGAAGCATTGGTCCCACTTATACAAGAAAAGGCTAGACAAATAGTCGGTAAAATTTATATTTACAAAAGAAGACCTTGTAAATTTAACAATAACTGTAAAGACGAATTTTGTATTTTTACACACGATAAAGACAATATTGAAAATAAGACAGGAATAAAAAAAAGAAAAATAGACGACCAATCTAAAAAGCCTTATATTGATAATACTAAATCAAGAGAAGTTATTTTTAATAGAGTTAATTCTTCAAAACATTCTGAAGATGATATTCGACTTTATGCAACTGAATTTGGTGCCCTTTTGGGACTTAAAAAATTAAATGACTCAAAATGGCTTTTAACATTTCAAGATGAATCTTCCGCAAAATTACTAGTTGAATCTAGAAATCCTGTTATGAATGACGAACATATAAAAAAATATTACAATCTTGTAGAAAACTTAAAAAAATATGAACTTTTTACTCTACTTGAAAAAACTGATCTTTTAATAAACAAGTTAGACCGAAATATTATTTCTGAAGAAATAAAACGTAATTTTTCTAAAATTAAACAATTAATTAAAGATGACAATTCAATAATTCAAACAAGTAAAGAAAATAACAAAACAAATATTAATGTACAAAGTTTATATTTTAATAGCTTTTAAAAAAATAAATTTACTAAATTTAACATTCTCTCTAAAGCTTTTTTAAAAATTTAATTTACTAAATTTATCAAATTTAACATTCGCTTTTATCTCTAAATATTATTTAAAAATTAAATTTACTAAATTTATCAAATTTAACATTCTCTTTTATTTCCAAATCTTTTACACAACAATAAACATGCCATTATGTTTGCCTTCCATCTTTCAGTTCCAATATAATTAGAATAATTTTTTAAAGTATTAATTGATAAATTAATTTCATAAGAAAAATTTTCATATCTTTTGTAGTACCGCTTAGAATTAAAAAAACTCATTAAGCTTTCTCTCTCTTCATTACTCATCATTATGTATTTGTAAGCAAGGAGGATATTCTTTGCTGATCGGTAGATAAATATTTCTTTAAATTGAAGATGTCTTTTAAGTGGAGCCCATATGCCTTTACATTTGTGGTTTATTAAAACATTTCCATTTATTACAGTAAAAATATCTGTAAGTCTTTTTACATCAATAAACTTATCAGGTCCTAAAACAGGGACATCAAATTCTTTTTTAATATAATCAATTTCAATTTCTACTGTTGATAAACTTAAAATATTGTTTGTTCGATTCTTATTAGTAGTTATATAACAAAGATCATTATTATTTATCTCTTTCATAGGGTTGTAGAATTTTTTTATATTTATATTTTTTTAGAGTTAAATTAATTTTTTCAAAAAATAAAGTAAATTAAGAAGATACCTGTTTTAAAACATTTAACTTTGAGTTTTAAATTTAAAGTATGTAATATTTGAATTAATATTGAAATGTTTTATTGTTATGTGTAAAATTTGATTTTATATGTAATACTTAATTGTTTACTAACTTAAATTTTAAGTATGTATTTTTTAATATACACTTTACTTTTTTTTAGTATGTAATCTTTACTATAAAATTTTTATGAATTATCAACATATTTTTTTGCAATACGGTTGGTATTAAAAGATCAAATTTGTAAAAGTCATCTCAGTAGAAAGATTTAATACAATAATAATAGTTTTTATCGACTAAAATTCATTGAAACTTATTTTTTTAATATAAAAATTTCTAGGCCTATATATTTTTTACTATTGTAATGTCAGTAGGTTAAATTTACAAAGTGTTTTAATAGTAATGATAAATCTTGAGAATCAAATGGGAGTGTACTTTTTATCTAGTGAATGTTTGTAAAGTTTTTTTTACAATAAATGGTTCTACACAATTAGTTTTAAATTAAAACTTCTTTTTTATTTAATTTATCAAGTTATCTTTTTGTATCTTTTCTTATACTCAAATAGATTTAACACATTGCTTTGTATTACAATTTTAATTAAGATTCAAAAGTAAATTCTTCTGTACTATTTTGATTACTAATTTCTCTTGTTTCAGGAAGTCTCATCCTTAAAGTAGTAAATTGTCTTTCTCGAATATCATTATCAGTCCCTTGAAGAGTATAAAATTGATTCACAAATTGAATATGTAACTCATTAAATAGATTATTAAGTCTAGTGTTAAAATTATTCATATTATTGAAAGGATCATTTACTGGTAAATTAAAATTTAATCTCTGATTGGCATTTTCATTAAACTGATCTTTGACTAAAAATCCATTTCTACGATCGTATCTTGTCAAGACATTTCCTATAATTAAAAATAAAAACATAAAAGGGGTTTAAATTGATTTTCATTTATTTACAATATTTAATTAACTGTCATTTTATAAAACATACTAATATTACAATTCACTACCATTGATTATTAATGAGATGTAGAAGATTAAATTATAATATTTCAAATTCTATTAAAAGAGTTAATTAATAACGTTTAATTAAATAATGAATTTTACACTTTAGAATTATATTTTGTATTTTACACTTTAGAATTAAATTATGAATTTAACGCTTTAGAATTAAATTATGAATTTTACACTTTAGAATTAAATTATGAATTTTACACTTGTAAAATTAACTTTTGTATTTTACACTTTAAAAATTAAATTAGTACACATGGTTTTTTTTTATTATTTAAGTTTGTCGTAAAGCCAATTTTACCAGTAGAGACGAAATAATAAAATTTGGTAATTTGGATTCCTAAAAAAGAAGTTACAAGCCATTTCTATTTAGTTTTAAAAACTTGAATTGTTTTACAAAAAAGGATTTCTAATCAATCTTGAAGTATTGATTTATCTCATTCTCAAGAGATTTTACTTTATACTTTACATTATGAAATTTACTCAAATTGTAAAATCTCTTTTTTCTACTTTGCTACCGTCTTATGAAAAAAGAATGGATTTACAATTTCCCAAATATTTTAACAAATCACAAAGACCTATCAGATTATGAAAGATATTTTATATCTTTCAAAAAATATATAAAAGATAATAAAAAAGAACATTTTGATATTTCAAAAGTCTTATTAAAAGGAATACTAAAATTTAAGAAAACTTTTTTATTGTCAATTGCTTATCGATTAATTTGTATTTTAAATATCAAAATACAAATAAATGAAAAAGTGCTTTTAAAACACTTTAAAAGGAAATCTCTAAAAAGCGTATTATTTCCTGTCTTTGCTTTGACAAACAAGCAATTAAAAAAGTCAAAAGTATTAAAAATGTTATATGACGAAAATTATGAAGATAAATTGTTTTTTGAATACCTCGTTGATAAAAAAGAACTTTTAAAAGATTTTTTAATGGTTGTTAATGAAAAGTTAATACGAAAACAACTCCTAGTGATTTTATATACTAAATTTTATTACAATATGAAATATTTTATTAATTTTTTAGGTGATGAAAATAAACATTTGGGATTTCTCACTTATGAAATTATAACACAAATAATTTTAGAAGAAGACGATTTTACTGAATTTGAAATAATTAGAAGAAATAAAATTAATTCAAAAGATGAATTGGACAAACATTTGAATTATGTAGACGAATTTACAAATCCAAAAAATAATGATGAAATTTATGCAAAAAATAATGGTGAAATTTATGCAAATGATATAGACGAATTTACAAATCCAAAAAATAATGGTGAAATTTATGCAAAAAATAATGTGAAAATTTATGCAAATAATATAGACGAATTTACAAATCCAAAAAATAATGGTGAAATATTTGCAAAAGATAAAAAAGAAACGTTTGCAAAAAATAAGCTAGACGTTTATATAAATTTTAAAGATAAAATAGAAATTAATTCAATTGATAATTTTTTAATTTACTTTTTGCCTTTTATGCAAAATAAACTAGTGATTTATGAACTAATAAAAGAAAATAGGTTAGAAGAAATAGAACATATTTTAAAGGACAAGTATGTCATAACAAATAATAAATTAAAAGAAATTAGAAATCTAAACTTTTATTCTTTTGAAATAAAAAACAATAGAAATTTATTAAGTAATTTTTTATTTGATGATGTTGACGAAGATTATTCATTTTTATTTTCTGGGGTTAATTACAAAAGTGTTTCCGATTGTATTGAGTTTTAAATAAACAATATTATTTTTATTACTAAAATATAATCATATTCTCTAAAAATATATAATAATTTAAATAAGTAGATTAAAATTCAATTTATCAATTTATAAATGATTATTAAGCTAAATAACCCTTATATGGTTTTAATAGTACTAAAATAATAACTCGTAATGTAATTTACAATTTACAAATGATCATTAAGCAAATAACCCTTATATGGTTTTAACAGTACTAAAAGAAGGTAGTAAAATTATAACTGTAGCATTTTATAAAACAATAATAAACATCTTTAACGACAATAAAATGACGTCTGATGAAGCTATGAAAATTTTAGATGTAAAAAATTTACATGACAAAAATTTAATTTATGCAAAATACAAAGATCTTTTTAATAGAAACGAAAAAAAATCAAAATATTTGCAACAGAAAATTCAAAATGCTTTCACCTTTTTAAAAAAATACCCATGAATGAAGAAAAAAAAGATATTGTTGACAAAAATAAAATTCCATTGTTTTCAAATTTGAGTAAATATAAAAATAAAGTCGTAACAATTGTTTTTACAAACGGAGAAAAGATTTCCGGAATTTTAATAGCGTATGACGAAACAGCTAATTTAATATTAGAAAAACATACAAATTGGGAATATGGAAAAAGAGTGTTTTGTTTGGGTAAAAGTTTATCATTAATAACTCTAGGACATAGTATTATTTTATAATTAAATTTTTTTATAAATTTGTTTGTTTACAAACTAAATGTCAGTACTTTGCATAAATTTTATTAGCATAAACAAAGAAATCACGCATAAATAGAAAAGACAAAAATAATTCAAAATATAAAACTCCTGTATGTGTTTTTTTTCTTCTAAATATTCTTCGTATTCTACTGACAATCTATGTGTTATAAATGGTAGTATTTGTGTAGATTTTAAATATCTTTTTAGTGTGTCAAGATTTTGTCTATAGTTTATTTCAAAAATTTCAATAGCAAATTTATGCATTTCGTCTATTTTATAAGCTTCTAGAAGAATAATTTCTACACAGATTTCTTCGAAAGAATCTAAAATTCCAATACTTGGTTTTACAAGGTAGTCTTTTGGTCTTGTTGTTTTTATTTTGAAAGCTCTTCTCTCTCTACTACAATTTATAATTTTCAAAAAGCTATTTAAACTTTTTCTATTAATTTTAATTTTTGAGTCTGGCACAATTTTTATGTCACTCATAAGGGCAAGAGAAAAATTAATTACCATAGATTTGTGTTATAGTGTTAAAATAGACGTAATGTAAATTATTTTTGTGTGTTAAAATACGACATAGTGCAAATTATTTTTAGTATTAAAATACGACATAGTGCAAATTTTTTTAATTGTAACAACAATGTAGTGTAAAAATTAGAAAAAAAGACACTCAAACAATCATAAAATATTTATAAAAAAGACGTAGTGTAAAATTTATTGAATAAAAAAGACACTCAAACAATCAAAAGATTAAAGACACTATAAAAATAACAAAGACAAGTAGAAATTCAGAAGACACACTAGAAATCAAAATATAAAAATTTATTTTTTTGTATGTGAAAAATACTTCTCGTCAAATATCGAAAAACGACTATTTTCTAAAGAAATAGAACAATCATTTGTAAAATGATCCCCCGCACAATTTGCGCAGGATTTTATTACATTTAATATTTTTTTTGTCTTGTACTTCCTGTAAATTCCAGGGCAATCAAATTCAGAATGCGAAGCAGAAATGCATTTTTTACATAACGTAGATTTGCTTTGTAAAAAAGCATTTTCACAACTTTTCTGTGTATGTCCTCTACTTCCACATCTTTTACAAATTACAAATGGACAAGATAAAGAAACATGATCTCTAGCACAATATAAACAAATTTCTTTCAATTTTGTTTCTGTGTAAATTCCTTCACTATAAATTGAGGAATAATCTGGCTTTATTTGTCTTTCTAGTTTATTGTGGTAGTACGAACTAAAAATGTTATAAATATTATAATGGTCATCTTTTATAATTTTTTTGACTTCTTCCTCGTCTAAATTTACAACTTCAAATCCGTCAATTGTTTTTGCATAATCTAGCAATTTTTTTGTAGTCATAAAAAAGGGCAAATTGTCTTACAAAAAAATATATTAAAAATTTATTCATCTTTTTTGTTTTCTTCAGGAAGTGATCTTGGTTTTAAAATTTGAAAAGAACAAACAAGATCTTTGTTGACGTTCATAATAGCACCAGAATTATCAAATTCGCCACAATAATTTGGAGCAGAAAAAATGGTTACAAGAGATCTTGATGCAAAAAATTCATAACCATCTTCTACTACTTGATGAGCTCTACATATAAGATCTAAATTTTGTGTTTCTAAGAAATCTTCAACTATATCAGCCCCAAAAGTAACTGAAACTCCTCTATCATTATATCCCCATCCAGAAATTGCAGGCTCAGGATCACTCCACAATAAATCGCATAATAAACCAGAATCAGGAACATCAGTGGGACGAGCAATACTTTTAATTTGACTTAAACTTTTTAAATCTGGTGATATGCCCCCATGCATACATAAAATCTTCGAATCTATTAAAGCAGCAATAGGTAAATAATTAAAACATTCTGTAAATAAATTCCATAATCTGACGTCATATCTTCTTTTACATTCGTCATAAAATCCATATATTTTATTTATGCTAGCACATTCGTGATTACCTCTCAATAAAAAGAAATTATCGGGATATTTAATTTTATAAGACATAAGAAGACAAATCGTCTCTATTGATTGTTTCCCTCTGTCAACATAATCCCCTAAAAATAAATAATTACTTGTAGGTGGAAATCCACCATATTCAAAAAGTTTTAAAAGGTCGTAATATTGGCCGTGAGTGTCCCCACATATTTTAATTGGGGCTTTTAACTCCAGAAAAGTAGGTTGATTTTTTATAATCTCTTTTGTTGTTTTACACAGGTATACAATTTCTTGTTCTAATAAATTTACATTTCTTCCAATTTTGCTATTTCTTACACTAAGAAGTTTTTCTATAATTTTGTCTACATCCATTTCATTGACCATTTCACCCTTTTCCATTTAAAAATAAGAGATAAAATTTTAGGATTAAGAAAATATTGGAGATAAAATTTTAAAATTGAGAAAAAAACAAAGATAAAATTTTAAATTGAGAAAATAAATATTTATTTTTTAGATTTTTTAAAAGAATCTAATTTCTTTCTAATTTTATTTTCGTTTAAAATTAAATTAAGTTCTTGGACTTCCAATTTTTCATTGCGCTCTAACCTTTTCTTTAACTTTTCAATTGTAGAAAGTTCTTTTAAAAGTTCATCTTCTGTTTCCTTTTGTTTTGGTTTTATAGTAGGCGCAACTTTAAATGTAGATTTACCTTTAAGTATAGAAGGTATGTATACTTCTGATTTACACTCTACTATTTTTTCAGTTGGTTTTTCGAAAATTTCAAATTTTTCTATTGGCCCATAAATCGCCACGTCATTTAAACATTCAAAATTTTCGGTAGAAATTAATCTCCCAAAATAATCATATTTTGTAGCTCTATTATCTTCTTTTAGATATTTTAATGTTGCTACGTAAAAATAACTTCCATTTGTATCCCATTCCAATTTACTTGCACCTAATTCATCCCCAGCTAAAAATTTTTTTTTTGTTTTTGCATCAAAAACTTCTATATTTCCCGGAAGTTGTTCAAATCCTGCCATAGCAGCGTAAGATTCTTTATTATTAAAATAAATTCTATTTCTAATTCCTTTAGGAAACTTTTCACAAATTGTAAAATCATAATTAAAAGTTGTGACGTAAGAGGGCTGATTGTCGTATACAACACAAAATTTATCTGATAAAAATGTAAAATCTAAAATATTTGTAAGTTTATTAACTCTCTCAAATGTTTTTTTTATAGAGTCGTACAAATAAAGAATTGTTGAGGCAAAATATGAATTTTTCACGTATGACGTGGAAAGGTTAACTAATACTAAATTTCCATCTGGACTATTTTTACATTTTACATTTACAAGGGAATTAAAATTTCCAATTTCTTCAAATTCCTCTTTCGAAACTTTGTACAATTTAAAAATATCTTCTTTTTCATTTTTCAATTTATTAGTAACTAATATTGAAAATTTATTAAAAATAAAATATTTCTGATAATTGTAATGAGACTTGTGAATAACTTTTAGATTTTCAAGATCTTTAATAATTAAATCTTTTTCAGTTTCAAATCCAACAAAATTGTCAGAAATTTCGAATGAGTTAATTTTCTCTTTGGAAAATAAAAGCGTAGAATCTTCAAAGACATAAAAAATTGAGTTTTTCAATAGAACACCAAATTTTGAACCATTTTTTGATATTTTTATTTCGTGAATTCCCGTTGGTAATTTGAAAAAACTAGGATTTTGTAAAATTAAGGATGTGTTTTCTAATTTGCCTAAATCAAATTTAAAAACATCATTTCCGATGTTGTAAACTAGAATGTTATTACTAATAACAAACTTGTTGACATCAGTTAGTTTAATTTTCTTATCAAAGATATCAAATATTAACTCATTTGCAGAGTGCGCTAATAACGGCATTTTTGGGGGTAAAACAAAATTAGTTTATTTAAATATTGAGTCTTTAAAAAAGATACAAGTAGTTGTGAAACATGGCATAATTGTAAAATATTATATTGTAATAAAAATTAAGTCTTTAAAAAACATACAAGTAGTTGTGAAACATGGCATAATTGTAAAACATACAATAATTGTAAAATATAATATTGTTTATTTCAACGCATACTTGAAAGTAATTGTAAAATGTCAATCACGTTATTGTAAAACATAGCATAATTGAAAAACATACTATTATTGTAAAATATAAAAATAAGTCTAAAAATTACAACTACTTACTTTAGGGTTTCAAAATTATTCAAAAACTTCAATTGTCCTGGGAAAATTAATACTAGATTTTAAAAAGACAAAAATTAATACAAAGATAATTCCATAAAAACTAAAATTACTTCTAAGAAAAAGCATAGCAAGACAACCCCCAACAAGCAAAAAAAGATCTAGATTTTCTAATTTTCGTGAAGGATTAAATTTCCCTGTTATAATGTCATAAGAGTCTTGTACAATACCTTGACCATACCTATTAAAAAAATACCTATAAACTGAATAATAAAAATCTTGGACTAATCCTTTAAAATCATGTTTTTCATTTAAAATTATACTTCCTTTTATAGTCGGGGTTCCTGCATATTGACGAGACAATTTATTTCCATTTTCATGCCATAGACTTTTTAAATCAAATTCAAAAAGATAAAAAATATCATCCACTGTATTTTTTAAACTTGTATTTGCAATATAAAACTGTACAATATTAGTTCTATCTAAACAATCGATACAATTTGTTCTAATAACTACATTTTGATATTTTTCATTAATTCTTTCTTTTTCAGTTCCCAGTTGTTTTAAACAACAAGAGGCAAATTCAATCATTTTCTCTTTGTTTCCAATAGAACGTGCATCTTCAATATCAAAACTATTAAATTTAACTTTGTCTTGTAATTTTATAAATTCTTTAAATATTTTACCTTCATAACCTTTCTTTCTAATTAAACTAATACCGTAAAATTGGTTATATTTCGAAATATAGTTATCATAGGCTTTTTTAAATAATTTCTTAGTGACTGTTTTATTTTTGGAAATTAAAATAGGCGGGGAATAAAATAACCCGATCTTATGTGACCATAAAATCGGGATTGATCCTCTAGTTTGTAAAAACGAATAAATTAGAATACCTTCATTTTCTAAAATTTGTTCGGTTTCAACAAAATTAGAAACATTCCCTCGAGAATCCACACCACGACTAAAAAACCTTGCACCACACCTTTTCCACGACCTTCTTGATATTAAAATGAGATTTTTAGTATCAAATTGTACACTTCTAAAAAACCCTTGTATACAATTAACTTGAAATTGTACCAAGTCATTTTCAAAAAGTGTGAGATTTTTTAGTGGAACGTAGTTAAATAGAAAGTCGTCTGTATTTTTATTTTTTATAGAAACATTTTGGTGTAGCGAAAATTTACTAAAATAAATACCCGAGTTTTCTAGGAGATTTTTAATACTTTTGAGATATTTTTGATGACTCAATCCTTCTAGACATAAAATTTCTATTTTTATTATTTCAAACACGTCATTATTATTAATACTTCCTACTTTTACAATTTGTGTAATAAAAATTATGTATTTAGAAGTCAAAATATTTATAATTCCATAAATTCCATACGAAACAAATCTTTTATCAAGGGATTTTATATTAATTTTTAATTTTAAATTGTCTACATTCATTTTTTGTTGTTTAATTTCTACTGTAAACATTAAGGGTAAAAATAATAAAGCAAATTTTTAATTTTTAGAATTCTACAATTTTGTCAGGTTTGATTAAAATACAATCAAGAGTACATCCATTAGCCACATTTGAATAGTTTCCTAATACACTTCCATTAATAATTTTTGCTCCGTCTTTAATTACTGAATTCCAACCAATTATGCTGTCTCTAATTAGAACATTATTGCCGATAATGACGTTATCAAAAATAGTAGAATTCTCAATAATCACATTTTCACCAATTTTAACATTTTTACCTTTCACTACATTTTTTTCTATATCGTGTTCTTTACAAAGAAATCGATTTAGAAACATTCTTTGACCCAAAAGATAATCTTTAATTTGACCAATGTCCATCCAAAATCCTTTTAACTCAAATATTCCTAACCTGTTATCATTAACGATATTAGGAAAGATATCTCTTTCTAATGAACACTCTTTTAACTCAATACGTTTTAGAATTGATTCATTAAAAATATAAATACCTGCATTTATTCTATTTAATGAAGCATTAATAGGTTTTTCAATAAACTCTTTTACAGTATTTGAATTTTCATGCGTAATTACTAGTCCGTAACGGGATGGGTCTTTAACACTAGTTGTGAGCATTGTAACTTCATTTTTAGATTTTAAATGAAATTCCATCATTTCTTCTAGAGGGTATTCACAAATGACGTCACTGTTTAATACAAAGAAATCTCCTATTAAATATTTTTTAGCCAAGGCAATAGGGCCTGCTGTTCCAAGAACAAATTCTTCCTTTGAATAAATTATGTTTATATTATATTTTTCTTCATAAGTTTTTACTTTTTTTATAATTAATTCTGAATAATAATTTAAAGCAAGAATAATTTCTTTTACTCCAATTGCTACCAGTGCCTCAATTTGATGCTCTAAAATAGGTTTATTGATAAATGGAACTAAAGGTTTTGGGACTGTGTAAGTTAATGGACGTAATCTTGTTCCATACCCACCTACCAAAATTAAAGCTTTTAGATTATTTTTCAAATGTGCCATACAAAAAAAATCTATTTTTTTTATAAATCTGTTTTGTTTAACAAACAAATAAAATTTGTTTATAAAAATTAATTAAAAGTTTATTTTAACAAACAATAGAATAAAATTATAATAAATATTACTTATAAAATATAATAGTACTTATTTCATAAACTGTAATTATAAAATATAATATTATTTATTGCATAAAATGTAGTTATTTATGCAATAAAATGTAATTTTTAGATACAATATTATTTATACAATATTATTTATACAATATTATTTATACAATATTATTTATGCAATATAATATTACTTATAAAATAGAATATTATTTATTGCATAAACTGTAGTTATTTATGCAATAAAATGTAATTTTTATATACAATAGTACTTATTTCATAAACTGTAATTATAAAATACAATAGTACTTTTTGAATAAACTGTAATTATAAAATAGAATATTATTTATGCAATAAAATACCATTTATACAAAAATTACAACTTGAATACAAAACTTAGATAAATTATTATAAAGAAAATATTATTTATTGCAAGAAGTTAAATATTCTTCAACTTTCTTTATAATTTTTTCATTTTTAATATTTTCTAAATTTTTTTTTATATTTTCAAATTTCATATTTTTATTAATCAGACCTGTCAAAATTCTCAAAATACTTAAAGGTTCAGAAGTGTTTGGTATTTTATTCCAATTAATTTTAAAATTATTTTTTTTTACATATTCAATCCACTTATATTCATTATCTCTCAAATTACAATTATAATTATCCAAATAGTGTAATCCATTATTAAGTTTATCTATTTTTTTATTATTAAAATTATAAATTTCTTTTTGAGTTTTAGATAATTCTTCATAATTTATCTCTTCAAAATATCCTTCAACATTTGCAATTTGTGATTTCAAATTTACAGCCTTTGGAAATTGACAAAAGAACTTTTTTATTATTTCTAAAAATTCCGATTTTTTATCAGCAAACTCAAAAGTTTTATTATACAAATATTCGTAATAAATTTCTTCATCTTTAAATTTGTAATTATTCAAATCTTCTTTTATAAAATTATCTTCCCGCTTTTTTATGTATAATTTATGCCCTGGGAGTTTATTAACTTTTTCTGTAAGAATAGAAAGACTTTTCATTGCTTGTAGATTTACAACAATTTCATCATCCTTTACAAGTTTATTAAGAATAATAAATGCACTATTAAAATAACCCATTCCATAAAGAATTTGAGATTTTAAAATATCCCATTTTTCACCAGAATTTTTTTTTACAATTTTTAAAGCTTTTTTGAAATTTTTCAATTTATAATTTGCATAAGCTGATTCGAAAGAATTTTTAGTACAGAATTTTAGTGCTTCTTCAAATTTACCAAGATGACAAAATGCAATTGCTTTGTATTCCTCGATGTTTGGTAATTCTAATTTAGTAATTTTTTCATGTTCTTCTAAAGTTAAAAAATTATTAAGTTCGTTCATGTGGGGCAAATTTTATAAAATTTAAAAATAAAAAACTTATTAGCTTACTATTAAAATAATTATTTGTAAATTGTTTAGTAATATTATAATCTTATTTTATAAATGTTTTGAATCTATTGCATTTACAAGAGGTTTTATTGAAAATGCTATATTTATTAATTATTAGGTTATTTTCAAATATAATCATCTTTCTATGTTCTAAGTCATCTTAAAGTAAAGTTTTATTGTAACATAATTTATATTGTAATATTAAATATCTGATTTTACTATATAAGATACAGGCTTAAGACATAAAAATTGTTAGATATCCTTTGTTCCTAATAATTAAAAGTAAGACATCAATCAATTTTAAATATTTCTATACACGTCACAAACAAATTTTTATACACTTGAATAATATAAAAAAATAGTTGACATCAAATGTCATTAATTGTATTTTTATTTCATAAGATATATTTATAGTATGTTTATTTATTAGATATATTACCTATTAAATTTATTTAAATATATTAAACAACTAAATTATTAATTTTATCATTGGTTAGTTATAAATTATTAATTTTACAACATATCTACTTATTAAATATAATTTTATCTACTTATAAAATATATTTTACAACATATCAACTTATTAAATATAATTTTATCAACCTATTAAATATAATTTACAACATATCAACTTATTAAATATAATTTTATCAACTTATTAAATATATTTTATCTCCTTATTAAAAATAATTTTATCAACTTTTACACAAATTTCAAATTTTTTTTTACCCCTATGAATTTATGCACGAACTTTTGACTTTTACGAAAGAATCCCATAATTCATCTTTAAATTTTAAAATCCGATATTTTCGGTGTTTTCTTCTAATTTTTTATCCCTTGCAAAAGAATGGACATAAAAGAAACCATTTTAAACATTTTTAAAAGTAAAAATATTTCTTTGTCAGACGAAATTTTAAATGAAATTTCTCTGTGTGCTAAAAACAGAAACTTTAGAAATCTAAAAAAAATAGTACCAGTTGAAATTTATAAAGATTTTGAAAATTTATTAGAAGAATATATTGAACAGACAATTTTTATAGATAAAAACACTTTATTAAACTATAAAATTCCAAAGGAGTTGTATATAGAAAATTTTGTAGAAGAAGAAGTCTTAGAGAACAAGGATTTGGATTTATTAAATTTTTTAAATAACGAAGCAGATATTGAAAAAAGTCAATTTGAAGATTCAGTAGAATCGAAAATGGATTTAATTTTTCAATTATTAGAACAAAATAATATTATTTTGATTCAAGGAGACACTGGTTGTGGTAAAACAACAAAAATTCCAAAATATTTATTAAAAAAATTTAAAAATATTGTGGTTACTCAGCCAAGAAGAATAGCAGCAATTTCTGTAGCTAAAAAGGTTGCTTTTGACTTAAAAACTCCTATAGGAGATCTTGTGGGGTATGCAGTGAGATTTGATGACCAAACATCTAAAAATACAAAATTGAAATATGTAACAGATGGAATTCTATTAAAAGAGATTGTTAATAAAGAAACACTCGACAAATATGATTGTTTAATAATTGACGAAGCACATGAAAGAACTATTAATATTGACATTTTATTAGGATACTGTAAAAAAATTATAAAAGACAATTATAAAATTAAAATTGTACTGATGAGTGCTACTTTGTCTACTAAAAAATTTATAGATTTTTTTAATTGTCCATTTGTAGAAATAAAACACAAACTATTTCCACTACAAAATTACTTTATAAAACAATATGATACTGAAAACTGGTTTGAAGAAACAATTAAAACTGTTATGCAAATTAATAATTTTGAACCGCCGGGGGATATTTTAGTATTTTTGACTGGACAAGAAGATATAAAAGAAGCTTGTGCCATTTTAAAAGCAAATTTAAGTAAAGAAAACTGTGAGATTTTGACTATTTACAGTGCAATGGCTGTAAATGACCAGGAAAATATTTTTATTAAAACGAAAAAACGGAAAATCATTTTATCAACAAATATTTGCGAAACTTCTATTACTATTGAAGATATTATTTATGTAGTAGATTCTGGTAGACTTAAACACATGAGACATTCTAATAATTTAGGTATGGACATTTTAGAAACTATTTTAATTAGCAAAGCTCAAGCAAAACAAAGAAGTGGGAGAGCAGGGCGTACTGCCCCTGGAAAATGTTTTAGAATTTACACTAAACAAGAATTTAAAAAAATGATGGATTTTACACCACCTGAGATTTTAACTACTAACGTCTGTAGTGGAATTTTAACTATAAAATCTTTAGGTATTGATAATTTATCAAATTTTAAAATGATTGATATGCCCAAAATAGATTTCATTAATGACGCTTTAGAATTTTTATTTTTAGCCAGGGCGGTTGATTCCTGTGGGAAAATTACCAAACTTGGGATTAAAATAGCTTCTTTACCTTTAGATCCAAAATTAGCATTAACACTAATACGATCAAAAGAATTGGGATGTTTTAATGATGTTTCTATTATTTCCGCTATGTTAACAATCGATCAGATTTTTTCGGATGTTAGTAAAGACGATAAATTTGTATTTAAAAAATTTGTAGATTCTAAAAAAAAATGGCACGACGAGCGAGGGGACTTTTTTATGCTTTTAAAAATTTTCAAGGAGTGGGAGAAAAATAATTTTTCAGATGATTTTTTAAAAAAAAATTTTTTATCAGTTAAAAATATGTGGCAAGCTAAAAAAATACAAAATCAACTATCAAAGCTTTTTCCAGGGAGAAAATCTTCTGATATTCATAAAGTCATGGAAGCTTTCTCTTGTGGATATTTTATGAACATTGCTAAAATTAAAGAAGAAGGATATTTTACAGTTTTTAAGGAGACTGAATGTTTTATACACAGTTCTAGTTGTTTAACAAAAAAAAGAGAAAATTTAATTTTATATTTTTCAATTGTTAGAACTAAAAAGGAATTTTTGAAGTATTGTAATGTTGTAACACCAGAAATTTTATGTAGAGGAGTCAATCATCTTTTTTATAACAAAAAATAAATTTTTACAATGCAATTTTATATTCATTTATATAAAGAAGTATAATTTATGCAATGTTTCATATTAAATAAATTTATTCATTTATATAAAGAAGTATAATTTATGCAAATTTTGATATTTTAGAATTTATTAAAGTAGATATGATATTTGTAAAATTAATTATCTGCAATTTTTATATTTTAAAAAATATAAAAGGTGTAATTTATACAATCCAATTTTATATTGAATAAATTCATAAAATAGATATTATTTGTAAAATCAAATTTAATTTTTTTTTTTTATTACATTTTTTATTTTTTCCCACATTACATTAAAATCTTCATGACTAATTTTATTATCAACAATATTAAACTTATTTACATTGTAATTAAAAGAACTTTTAGTTTGATTTGGATTTACTAATAAAAATGTGGGTACTGTATTAAACAAACTTGCTACGTCACTAATCCCCCATTCTGAAATTTGCCAATCATAACCATCACAAAATATGGTAACCAACATATTCCAATCATCACTCGTCCAATTTTTTATATCATCTTCAGCTACAAAAGTAAAATTGTCAACTATAAATTCGATTTTATCAAAAATAAGATCTTGTTTTTTTTCTAAAAATCCCGCATTTAACAAAAGTTCAATATTTGACAAATTAACTGCAGCAGTCAACGAAGGAGAAACAATAATTTTGTATTTTTCATTTATTTTTGATTTTACAATTTCATCATCTTTTTCAACAATTATATCTTCAATCCAATGGTAATCGTGTTTTACTAAAATATCTAAATTCCGGTAAATCGTAACGAGCTTCATTTTCAATTTCGTCTTCTTTTTCAACTTCCTCTAAAATAATTTTTTGATCAGAATAAAAAATAGAGCCAATCCCTTTATTTTTACATTCTCTTAAATATTTTGTATATTGTAAATCTTTATTACATAAAAAATAAGCCAGTTGTTCTAATGTATATTTTTTTTTGGTTGTTTCTTTTATTTCAATTTCCATGTTCTTGTCGTATTCAATTTTACAAATTTTAATTTTATTTTCTAAAAAAGTCACGCTTTTTCGATTTTTCAAAATGTCTCTTAGAATTTCCATATGGCATAAAAATTATTTTTTTTTTGACTCCTCAATTTATGCAAAAAAATGAAGTTGATATACAAGGGAGAAGTATTGATATTCCATCTTACAAAATGATATTTTATAAAACAGAGTGGTTAAAAATCTACACACCAATAGTTGAATTAGCTAAAATACAAGTTAGAATGAATTTTATAAAAAAACAGATTGATATTAGAACTTGTGAATTAACAGAAGATATTTCATTTTTAAATAGAACTGAACAATTTCTAAAAGCTATAAATTTAGGATTTTCTATTGAAGATTCTCTTTCTATTTTTGAAATTTCCTGATGTCTTCCTTGATAACTTTAATATTCACGAAGTAAAAATTTTAAAAAATCTTCATATTGAAAGAGCTATTGGAAGGATGATAGGAAGAGATGGTAAAACTAAAACAACAATAGAAGCACTTTCTAGATGTAAATCTTTAATTAAAGATTCAAATATATATTTATTAGGTCCTATGGAAAATACTAGAATAGCAAAAGATTCTTACTGTCGATTAATTATGGGCTCACAACCAGGAACAATTTACAATAGATTAAGAAATATTAGAACCAAAATAAAAGACAATTTTGGATCAATACAGACAATTTATAATGAATTAGAAAAAAAGTAATAAATAAAAATTTGTTATGACAATATTTTAAAACTTAATATTTTTTACCCCATATGTTTACAGATTTTTTGGGACAACAATCTAATGAACCAACCCCCGATACTTCAGAGACTGTACAAATTTCATCTTTGGCTCTCATAAAAATGCTTAAACATGGGAGATCTGGTGTTCCTATGGAAGTCATGGGGTTAATGCTTGGCGAATTTGTTGATGAATATACAGTGAAAGTTGTGGATGTCTTTGCTATGCCTCAAAGTGGTACAGGTGTCACAGTAGAAGCTGTTGATCCTGTTTTTCAAATGAAAATGATGGACATATTAAAAGCTACCGGTAGAACAGAAACAGTGGTAGGTTGGTATCACAGTCATCCAGGGTTTGGTTGCTGGTTAAGTAGCGTGGACATCAGCACTCAACAAAGCTTTGAAAGGCTTTGTAAAAGAGCTGTAGCTGTTGTGATTGATCCAATTCAAAGTGTAAAAGGGAAAGTTGTAATTGACGCATTTAGATCTATTGGAAATTCCCTTGGAATTATAGGCCAAGAACCCAGACAGGTTACAAGTAATATTGGCTATCTTAAGACTCCTACTTTAATTTCTATAATTCATGGACTTAATAAACACTACTACTCTTTTAATATAACATATAAAAAATATGAGATTGAACAAAGAATGCTTTTAAACCTTCATAAAAAGACTTGGGGGGATAATCTCAAATTGGAAAAGTTTTCTTTTGACAGAGAAGCACTTTATAGTTTACTTAGCAATTATAAAAAAACAGTTGAAGAAGAAAAAAATCTAAGTGGTAAAGATTTAGAAATGTTGAGAGTAGGAAAAATAGATACAAAAAAGCATTTAATTGAATTATGTGATAGACATATTCATAAAGTTACTGTTTATAATTTGTTATATTCTTTACATTCTTTTATTTTTAATAAAGCGTAATAAATAAAAAAATCAATTTAACTTTATTTTTAGTACTTGTTCACTGGAAGTCGATTTAACTTAAAAATCAATTCTAATATCACAATAAAATCAATTTAACTTGTAAATTTTATAGTAATTGTCACACTAAATCAATTTAATTTAAAATTTATAGTAATTGTCACATAAATCAATTCAATGATTTGTACAATATAAATTGAGATTTTAACTGTAAATGATAAACTTACAATTACACATTTAGAATGTGCAAAAATAAATTACCTTTCTTAATTTAAAAGTATGTTACAAATACAATATTGTTTGTCTATTAATATTGATATAGACATATTAATTCACATCTGTAAGTATAAATTTTGGACTAATAAGTAAAACAAATGTATTGTTAAACTATTAGTTGTAAAATTATGAAATACAAAAACAGAATATAAAATTTTATATCTCATAGTAAAGCAAAACAAGATATAATTTAATTTATTTGAAAACAAACTTTGATGCAATAAACACATGATCAGATGGAAAATGAATATTTGGTAAACCAACTACTCGTTCACAATACTCATTTTCTATACTAGAAAGTATACTTTTCAATTCTAGTTTATCAGAATAAAAAATATAGTCAATCACGCCTTTAAAAGTTGGAGTAAAATTCGTAAACTCGTTTTCTTCATTGCAATAAGCATCACGTAAATTTACTTTTTTTAGAAGTCAAACTAAGATTGTAGTAAGGCATAACTTTATCATTTTTAGTAATAAATGAATAAACATTAGAGTTAGGTAAAGAATTAAAATCTCCTAAAACAACCATAGCACTGTCTTTATAAATTTTTGATATCTTTTCTATTTCCTCTAATAAAATAAATGTTTGTACAAATTTAACATCTTCATACTCAGGATCCCAAAATAAGTGAACATTTAAAACTATTAGAATTTTCTTGGTTTCTAAACATTCTAAAACTGTTACTGTTGCAATATTATCTTTTTTTCCATATCTAGAAAGTAGACTAAGATTTTTAATAAATCTATTATCTTGTAATAATTTACTATAAAAATCAATAACATAACTTTCTATCATTTTAAATTTTGTTTTCTTCCAAAACGTGGCGCATCCATCCACGTTTTTAGAATCGGGAATATTTTTCGCTCTGCCTTTTGGAAAAAATGACGAATCGTATTCGCACCGCAAATCTAACTGACCTTTATAAAAATCGTGATAGTTATAAATTTCTATTTCTTGTAAACACAAAATATCCACATTAAACGAACAAACGTTATGTAAAATGTTTTCTTTTCTATATTCGGGATTTAATATCCAAGTCGGTGGATATGCCAATTTTAAAGCACTGTAATTTGACAAGATGTTGTAAGTCCCGCAAGAAAAAACCTTATCTTGCAAATTTTTTTTCATAATGAAATCTAACCATGTTCTATCAACTGGTGGACTATAATTCGAATTATGTTCTCTACAATATTGTAGAAGTTTTTTATCTTTATATAATAAATTAAATGGACTTATCAATGGATTATTATTAATTTCAAATATAGTACAATTATAAAGAGATCCTAATTCCATAGGTACATTAGAAATTAAGTTATCAGACAAATAAAGTTCTTTAATGGAAACCATTTTACCAATTTTAGGTGGTAAAAACTTGATTTTATTCTTGCTGAGATTTAAAATTTCCAAATTTTTTAAAATATGAATATCACTAGGTATAATTTCCAATTCATTGTCTTTCAAATTTAACTCTTTAAGAAAAAGCAATTGGAATAGAGAAGATGATAAATGTTTTATACCTTGACAAGAAAAATCAAGACCTAAATAATTATCAATGTAATTCTTTTGTGTAGTTTTTAAATTTTTTTTCTTCAAATTTTGGACTTCTTCCATTGGGGACTAAAAAACGTAAAGTAAAAAATTTAATTTAAAGTATGAAAATTTGTAGCCACCACCACATTTTTTCCTATTAAACCTTTAATGGCTGTTTCAATCATTTTAAATTCGTCATCACTAAAAGTACATTTTTTTTCTAGCAAAACATTAATAATTTCTTCTTCTGGTGATAAAACGTCAGTTCTAATTCCATTTATATTAAAAGGGAAACAGGCACCTTTAAATACTTTTTTACAATCATTCCAAGATATTTCCCCTTCATTTTTAATATTTTCTACAATGATGATAAAATAATCTTGAAATTTCTGTCTTATAGATTTTATTATTGTCCCGTAATTGACTTGTGATTTTGATATTATTTCTACTGGAACTTTAACTGTCATAACCTTTCTTTTATTATCTCTTATAAAAGTCTGAATATTAATTTCTTCAAACTTTTTAGCATCAACGTTAGCTACGTGATTTTTTATAATATCAGAAATCTGTTTTTCAGTTTCAGTTTGGTTCGACATTTTTGGGGTATAAAAAATATTTTTTTATGCACAAGTTTAGTTTTACATTTTAAAATCTTAATAGAAAATATAAATAAGAAAGTTCTTTTGTATTCTAAATTATATAAAAAGTTTACTGTAAAAAAGATCATTTACAAGTTATTTAAAAGAACATTCACAAGTTATTGTAAATATTCTAATTACATTGATTTGTAAATGTCTTATTTCTATTTGTCATCTTAGAAATGAAAACTACCGAGATTATTGAAATGATAAATTTTTATTTTTGACCATTTTTAGGTGTAAAAGAAAAAGGCAATTTCACTACAAGCCTTTAATTCTTATATTTTGACTAATTTAATATTAGAATCTTTACTTTTTACAAAATTAAATATTTAAATGACTAGCTGAAGTAAAAAATATTTAATTCTAAAGTGCTAATTATTTTTACTGATTATAAATTTTATTGAATTCCAAACTAAAACATTTTATAAAAAATAAATTTGTCTGTAGCATAAACAGATTCATCAATTTTAGATCTCAAAAAAATAATTTTATTTGTTTTTAAATTATAGTAAGAAATTACATCTGAAGAACAGTCTTAAAAATACCATAAATCATGTTTATGTATTTTAAAAACAATTAGGTCATTAGATCCATATCGCTTATTCTATTTACAAGTTCTACTATCTGTTAATAAATCATAAGATAACTTTACTCCATTGCAAAAGAAAATATAAAACATCAAAAAGTAAAATTAAGTTTAAAAGAAAAACTAAATTGTCACAAATCAGTGATACAAGAAAGAAGGAATTTTTTACAATTTAATTGAGTAAATATCAGATGAAATGTAATTGACAGTTTAAGGTATTTCTAACTCAAGAAATAATGCTGTCATAAAAAATTAATATAAGAAGAATAATATGTGAGATTAAAAAGAAAAACAATTTGAAATAATTTCTTTATTCATCACCGTTTACAACTACACGTGAAAGTGCATCGAAAAATTTATCATAAGAAATATTTTCAGTTATGACTACTCCTGTAGACGAGGGATTGACATAGTGGTGTAAAATACGTTGTTGAGATTTATTTTCTTCTGTAATACAAAATTGAGGAGTTGGTAATCGCATGCACAATTCTTTTGCATATTCTTCTGATTGCTCAATTACTTCCTTTAATGATGCGTATTCTTCTTGCTCGTGTAATTTTTCATTTATCCAATTAGCCACATAACGCCCTCTACTTACAACTACATTATGAAGTGTATCTAAAACCAATATAACATCAGGTTGAATTGACTTAGTATCAAGTTCAACAGGCATAATTCCATTTTCGTAATGATAAGAAATAAGTGAAGGTTTAATCATTTTTAAAGCTTCATCTGTTTTCTCTCTGTAAAGTAAATTTTTAAAGTAGACGATCTCATCTTTAGAAACATCATCTACCTGAACCAGTAAACTTCTTTTAAAGAAAAACATAAAGTTGGGATAATAAGACATAGAATCAGGTAAAACTAGAGAACCAGGTACTCTTTTGGAGTAATTTCCAAATGCCCTGACAAAAACGAATGAGATTTTTTTCAATCATTCTTTCACAGTCTTTTACCTCATCGTATTCTTTCAGTAGTAAAAATCTAGCTTGAAAAACAGTAGCAGCCTCTTGATCAAAACTATTGACGCATTCTTCTTTGTTATCAGAAAACATTCTAGCAAATGTCGTAGCTCTCACGACAAGTTTTTTATCAGATCTTTGATATTGTGTAATAATTTGCACATATCCAAATTCTTCATGGACAGCTTCTTTGGTTTTGAGAAAGTAAAATTGTCAAATTTGTATTTGGAAAAAGACTTCCAATTTTCCATTGATTATTAAATTTCTTTCCCATTCCAATTACTCCCTTAAATTCTAAATTTTTACTAGTCTTTACAATCATCTTGGCATTAAATCCTTGTCTCAAGACATTATCTCTTTTTTCTAAGATTTTTTTACAAGACGAGCTGTAATTTTCTCCGTTGAAATCTTGTGACATAATTAACATTCCTCCCGTTATACTTGTAAGCCTTTCCATATGATTAATTCCTATATCTTCAATTGTACAAGCCAAAATATCTATACTGTGACCCAACTCAATAATTCGATTTCCTAAATCCGTATAAAACTTACGTGCCGATTTATCGTAAGTTGTGTCATTCACATCAACATTATCATTTTTACCTCTTTCCTTGTATTTTATAAAAGTAACTGTTCCAGCACCAAAAGTACAAGGCCCTTGTGTAAATAACAAATATTTTACAACGTTGTTATTAAAACTTCCTTCTAATAGAGAAACTGCTAAAGAAATAGCAGAGCCAGTACACCTTATTGGTTTATAAGCAGTGAGTACCGGGAAAGGATCTTGTAAAAGATTATTAATTAAATCTAAAATAAATTCTTTACACTCGTCTTTACGTACTAAAAAATTTCCAACAATACTCGAAGTACCTTTTACTGACAAATTTTCCATTTTTGATAAAGTGCTTTGTGTGTATTCAACTTGTCCAGAAAATAAATAAGTTTTTCTGGGGTTTACTTTGTTAATTTCAATTAATTCAATATTTGTCCCAAACTTAATAAACCCAATAAGACAATCATCAGGTATTTCGTTATAAAAAACATTTAAAGCATCAATTAATATTTTATGACGTGTTTCATCAAATGAACAAACATCAACAATAAAAAAAAATACTGGTGGAAAAAGAGATTCTTTACATAAAACATATTCCAAAGTTGAATTATCTTCACTCATCTCAGGTATAATATTTTCTGGAGAAATATCTTTAACATGACCCGGTAAAGAATTTCTAGTACCACAAATTACACACACCCAGGTTTTTCTACCATAGTCAATTTGACAACAATAATTGAGAATTGATTTACAAGATAAACAATAAATAGGTTCACATTCAATTGTATTAGAATCTTGATGTATATTATATATAAACAAGCTAATGGAATTTTCGATGTTTCAATACCTTTTGTTCCTATGACATTCCAAGTAAGTCTAATACCATCACGTTCTTCAATTTCTTTTATAACATCTTCCATTTTTAGGGGAAAAAAATATAAATTGAAAAAATTTCTAAGGGTGCATAAATGTTTTTAGAAACGTGGAACTTGTATTTTCCAGAAGAGCAATATACAGCTTTTAATGAATCAGTAAGTTTAATTAATAAATACAAACCAATAGTTAAAGAAATAATAAAAGAAAATTTAGAAGATTTACTCAATTACAAGATTTTAGAAATTTCATTTGAAAAATTTAAAAAATTATTTTGCATAAACCAAGATGAAAAAAAAATATGGAAAATTTAATAAATTGCATTTCATGCGCGACTTCAGAAATTATCAAAGAAATGGGATCTGGTAAAATCAAAATTATTACTAAAATTACGGATTATAAATGTTTAGAGAATAATTTACAAATAGGAACAGATTTATTAGGAAAATTAATTTATTTATGTGGTACTATCAGTAGAGTAGGATTTAAAAAATTGATAATTTATAAAGCATTTTTTGAATGTAAAAAATGTGGTGAAATAATTTCACAAGGATTTCAAGACAATTTGTTTAGACAACCAACAAAATGTGTTAACACGTGTAAATCTAAAGCTTTTAATTTTTTGTATAACCATCCGGAAACAGTAATAAGAGATACACAGGAAATTAAGTTACAAAGACTTAATGATATAAATTTTGATGAAAAAATGGAAGAATTAAATGTTGATTGTGTAATTTATGATGACTTTGTAGGGACATTAACACCTGGTGATGTAGTAAATTTATGTGGTACTGTCAATGCAGAAAGTGAAAATAAGAGTTTATACAAACTCGTAGTAAATGTGAATAATTTAGAACATGTAAAAAATAGATGTTTATTTGATGAGAAATTAGATTGTGCAGAAAAAGATTTTAAAGAATTTAAAAAGATTTCTAAAACAAAAAATATTGTTGCTTCTTTTATCCACTCCCTTTATGACACAATTTATGGACATGACCTGATAAAAACAGGAATGGTTCTTTCTTTGTTTGGAGGTACTAAAAAATTTGTAGGTCACAATGAGGTTAGATCAGAAATACATACTTTAATAATTGGAGATCCAGGATTAGGAAAAAGTAAAATGTTATTAAAATCGTGTGGGATTTTATCTAAAAGTACTTATGTTAGTGGAAATCTTACTACGACAGCTGGTCTTACAGTTTCAATTGTTCATGATCCTGCCTCTGGAGATTATATGGCGGATGCAGGGGCTTTAGTTGTTTCTGACAATGGATTATGTTGTATTGATGAATTTGATAAAATTGATGATCACTCAGTTTTATTTGAAGCCATGGAAGATCAAAAAGTCACAGTAGCCAAGGGGAGTTTTGTAGTTGTACCAACAAGAACTACGATAATTGCAGCCTTCAAATCCAAAATATGTCATTTTGACCAGTCAAAATCCGTAAAAGATAATTTAAATTGATAATGCCTTACTTTCAAGATTCGATTTATTTTGGTACTAATCGACAACCTTAACGAAAAGAAATTATGAATATCTGATCAAATTTTAAAAAAAACATTTATCATCTTCTTCCAGTACGATAGATACAATAAGATTAAAAAAATATAAAAACAGATAAATTTATAAAAATTAATAAGAACGGAAGAACAATCTTTTTCCTATAAATTTATTAAAAAATATATTTCCTACGCCTAGAGCAACTGTTTTTCCTTCTCTCAGTACACAGCAAAAGAAAAATTTAAAATTCTATTTGAGTATTAGGAGAAGAAATGAATAACAACAAGAGATTAGAATCTCTAATAAATTACTGAAGCAAGAGCCAAAATGGAATTAAGAAGTATTTGTAATAAGGAAGATGCTTCATTAGTATTGATTTATACAAAAAATTATAGAGTCAGAAATAAAAACCAGTAAGAAACAAATGTAAAAGATTTTATTGATTTATTAAAAATTGAGTCACTAAAAAAAAGATTCTTTGTTTGATACCCAAGAAATCAAAGATCTTTATGAACTTTAGAAATTACTAACCTTTTCTGAGGTCATAGAACAATAAATTATAGAGGAGTTTTAATAAAAAACCAATAAGAAATATAAATTTATGATATATAAAATTATATACATTGAATTTAAATCTTATATTAAATTATTAAATATTATTGATTTGAACACTTTATTAAATTATTAAGCAATAAAAAAACATATATTAAATATAGATTTTATATTAAACATATACAAATTTATACACAAACTTGTAAAAACATATATATAAACTATAATACAAATATATAAAACAATATGAAAAACATATACATATGTTAAATTATTAAATCATAAGAAAATTATGACACAATATATAAACAATCTATAACACAATATACAATACAAATGTAGAATAAAATTTATTAGACCAATAAAACGCATTAATACAACCATCATTTTCTGATTTGTAATCTGTGCATATTTTCCCATGTAATATTACCTGAGAATTTACAATACCAAGTTCACTAACATTAACTTCAATTTCGTCCCTTTAGTCAAAACACCAAGGTTCGTAAAACTTCAGAATGAGGATTCTGTTTTAATCCTAAAATTGGCAAACAAAAGTAGTCTTTAATTCGGGTGTGAAACATGAGCTTTTTAAATCTTAAAGCCATTGGACGAATAAATCTTTCGTATTTAGGAGGTTTTCTAGTAAAATCTGTTCCAACAAAACAAGGTTTAGTGACCATTCGTTTCCAATGTTTAGATTTTCTTTTTCCAGAAGCTACACTCCAAATACCTCCGCTTCTGTAAGTCCTTTGACTTCAGCTATTGGCACAGATACTTTGCGCTCTTCTTGTCTTTGTTGTTTAATTTTATTGTTAAGTTTTTCCCTTGCTGTTGACATTCCTATCAAGTAAGAAATGCGGTAAAGGGTTGTCTTCATTTTGTGTAGTAATTGTTTTGTCTTTATTTTCTTTAATATTAAGATTTTTTTTGAGTTGTATTTTTTCATTTCTTCTTTTTTTAGTAAACAACTTCGCTCTAATTCCATGGAGTTTTTTTATTTTTCTTCCTAAAATTGCTCCAGCTCTTGCTTCTTTTTTTAGTTGTTTTACTTCAAAATCTAATTGTCTACCATATTTTTTTATGTGCTGCTCTACAAAATTATTCTGTGGCATAAGAGGGTTAAAATTTATTATGTTAATATTAGTATTAATATAATGACTTATAAAGTTTGGTATTAAAAAAATGATTAATATTAGTATTAAATGATAATTTGTATATAGTATGTGTTACTCAAATGATAATTTGTATATAGTATGTGTTACTCAAATGATAATTTGTATATAGTATGTGTTACATATTATATAAGTAGTCAATAGATACATTTATAGAAATTTTTTATAAAAAAGTACTAAAATATATTTTTAAAAAGTTACGATTTATTAATTAAATATTATCTTAATCTTCTGGATCAGTAATACCAGCTTCTGTAATACTAAACATAGCTTCTGATTCTGGTAGTAATGGCGAGTCATAAATTTTACAAACTCGTACAGATCCCCTACCTTTTCTTAGAGACAATCTTGTAGTACTAGCATGTGCCATAATATTTCCTCCTATTGGCTTCTTTACGTCACCAGCAAACATTGCCATAGCACCATCGGGATTTGAAACAACTTGGTTGGTAATAATAACAGCTACTTGATATGTCTCTGCTAAATTTACTAAATCTCTAAGGTATCTAGCAAGACTAATTTGTCTAGCACCCAACTCTCCTCTACCACTAAAATCTGTTCTATACAGAGCAGTAGCAGAATCGATAATTAGCACAGCATACTTAGAACTGGACATAAGTGCAGAAGCTTGTACTAGAAGTTGTGACTGATGATCAGAGTTATAAGCCCGGGCATACGAAATATTTTCTAAAACTTCTTCTGGATCAAGACCAAATCTCTCAGCAATAGGAAAAAACCTTTCAGATCTAAAAGTTCCTTCAGTATCGATATACATTGCCTTTCCACTGGCACCACCTTGTTCTGGTGGAAGTTGACAAGTCACAGCAACGGTGTGGCATAACTGTGTTTTCCCAGTACGGAATTCCCCAAATATTTCTGTAATACTTCCCGACTCGAATCCACCATTTAAAAGTTTATCCAACTCAGAAGATCCAGTTGTCAAATACACAAGATCTTTTCGTTTTTGATGATAAGCGGACGCTGTTGTAAATCCCATTGGAACTAGTTTCGCTGCCTCTTTGATGAGTTTATCAACTTTAATATCAGAAAACCCTTTAATTGTAAGCAATTGCTTTTTTGGTGCAAAAGCCAAAGCTTCAACTGTATTAAATCCTGCCTCTACTAATTTACTTATATCAGCAACACCGATACCCGCCTTTTTTAATTCTTCAAAAGAAGTTGTCTCAGACTTAAATTCGTTTTCTTCTAATGATTCTCTTCCAGTCATTCTGGGGTAAATTTTTTAATATTAAAAATAAAATTAATATTTATAGTACACATTTAATAATTTATAGATTAAAGATATAATAATATAGATATCAATTTTTATCATACTAAATATTTATTGTATAGAGATTAGTTATTTTTATATCAAACGTATACAATATAAATATAACAGGATATTATGACAAACTTAATATTTATTTATCTAATAAAAAGAATATATTTAGAAATAAAAATAAAGCATAAATGAGATTTACGTTATTTTAAAAAAGGGTAGAGAAGTATTTTACAAATGTTTTAGTACTAGATATATCTGTAAGATAAGACAATGATCCCAAGCATACATAAGAATTTTTATAAAAAATACACTGTCTTAACTCATCTTAATAATTAATAGATCTCATATTTGTATAAATGTTTGATATAAAAAGGAAGAACAAAATAGTCTATTTAAAATTTGAAGATTAAAGGATGTAAACAAACTAAAGTATAATTAAAGTTGAGGTGCAAGGTTGCAACATAATCATTAGTTTTTATAAACCAGAACTGCCTTATAAAACATATTGTAAAACAACTGTAGAAATATTTATATTGAAATTTCTCCTTTATTTTTACAAAGGAGAAATTGATGTAACAATTTTCTATTTTACAACAATACTATGTTTACAGATAAATTAAATTTTTAAAAAATTATTTTCCCCAAATTTACTTTAGATGGAAATGTTGGAGAAGTTTAAAAAATTCAAATTTTATTCTGTTGACGAAATTAAAGAAATAAAATCACCGGTAGATTTTTTTATATGAAAGTTAAAAATTCTTTAATAAATTCTAATAGTGCTACTATTTACACAATGTATTGTGGAGAAGGAAAGATATGCAGAGAATTAATAAATTTATGCATTGAAAGAGAAAGAAAAAATAAAAAAACTAAAATAGTTTGTGACAAAAACCAGAGATCTTCTAAAAAACTAATAAATTTAGTAAAAAAGAAAAATTTGAAATTTTTTCAATTTGTTGATGTAAGCACTGCTTTTGATTTTTTAAGATTAAAAGAACTTTCAGCACAATTTCATTCTAAATTGTATGTTTTTGATGATGAGGTTATTTTAACCGGTGCAAATTTTGATGATTTCTATTTCAAAAATAGACTCGATAGATATTTTGTGATAAAAAACCGACAACTGGGATTTGATTTAACTAATAAAAATGTAGAACAAATAAAACACAATTTTGATTATAAAAATAAAATTAATTATTTGTTTACCTATGACAGGTTAGATGAAAGAAATGTGTTTTATAATTTGTTTGATGAAGAATATGATTCTGTGTATATTTCATCTGCATATTTTAATTTACCGTCTCTTTATTGTGAATATTTAAAAAGACAAAAAAATTTAAATTTTTTTGTAAATGATCCAAAATATAATATTTTTAATAATTTTGGGAGATATGGAGGTATCATCAGTACTTTATACAAATACAGTTCATATAAAAACAATAAAAAATATTCCAAATGCTAAATTGTACCATTTTGCTTTAAATGGGTATACAATGCATAAAAAAGGAATATGGGCTTTTAAAGGAGATACATGTTTTACAATTCTAGGATCTTCAAATTTTAATAGGAGAAGTAGTGAGCGGGACGAAGAACTTAATTTTTGTGTTATAACAAATGATAAAGAAAAAGTACAGATGTTTAAAAATGAAGTAAATTTTTTGAAAAAACATTCAAAGGTCGTAAATTATAAAGATTTTAATTTTGGGAATTTTAAAATTTTTTATATAATTTTATTTTTCTTAATCAATAAATTTTTATAGATCATCCAATTTTTTATTTGTAAATTAGTTTAATGTAAGTAAATTAAATCTATATATTCGTAAAAAAGTTTAATGTAAGTAAATTTAATTTGGTTAAAAATGCATAAAACTTTAAATTTGATTAAAAATGCATAAAACTTTAAACCTATTTAAGTATGCCGTCCCATTTAATAAAAAAGTCTTTATTAATTACATATAATAATGTGGCCTTGCTATATTAATACCGACTTCCTCTAGTGCTTTTTCTACATCTACTACTTGTAATGTTGGTTTCTTGTCTTTACTAAACCTTTTGTCTTTCTGTGCATTTTTCTGTCCAAGTTTGTGGTATTGGAAAGAAGAAGCACAAACATCAGAAATAAATTTATGAGATAAAAGTGAAACAAGTTTCTTTATTCTAGTGTCTGAATAAGTTATACCTGATTTTTGCATGTAATAATCTAAAACAGAGTCGGGAATAATAGGAACATAATCATCTAAATTTTTTTTAAATTCTTCGAACTCTGTCTCTTTCATGGGGTAACTAAAAGAAAATTGTTCAATGAGAACTTTAGACAAGTGAAAATATAAAGAGCATATAGTTTTTTAAGTAAATATTATTATATAAGTAGATAATTTTATTTAGGCAATTTCCATTCTTTTTTTAGCTACAGAAAGACAAACATATTGTCATTATTAAAATAAAAGACTTCTTTTTAATGCCAAGCATACAAAAGAATGAAAAAAGAATACAATTGTTTGTTCACTACAAGATAATAATTTTAAAATTGCTTTTTATAAACCATTTGTTTGGTTTTACAGACTACATCTTATAAGTAAAGAAGACTTATATTTTATTTATTAAGTGTTTATGCAAAATAATTTAGTATTAATTAATGTTTATCTATTATATCATATTCTATGCAATAAAACATAGTCTATGCATAATAATATTCAATATAAAACTAAATATATGCATTTACAAAATATTAAAACTAAATATATACATAAAAATATATAGTATAAAATCTCAATATATGTATAATATTTAGTATTAAAACTTGGTATAAAAATTTAAATAAAATAATTCTCATTTTTTTACTATAAATTTAAGTTTTTTTCTACCCCTAGAAAATGATGAATTAAGTTATCCCTGACTGACAGTTGATGAAAAACTTTTTCTGATTCTCTTTATTTTAATTTTTTATCCTTAAATGTTCATACCAGAATTGTATGATGTTCAAAAGAAATTTATTTCTGACTGTAATTCTACTATAAATAATTCGGAAATAGGAATATTTTCTAGTCCTACAGGTACAGGGAAAACTTTATCATTACTTTTAAGTATTATAGATTTTATAACTGAAATAGAAGAAGAAGATTTACTTATTGAACAAATTCTAGGGAATATTTGTAAAACTAAAATTTATTTTTGTTCTAGAACTCATTTTCAATTAAAACAATGCATAAATGAATTTAAATTAAATTTAAAAACTAATTCTGTAATTTTGGGGTCTAGGAAAATTTACTGCATAAACAGGGAAATCGATAATAAAGACGAAATTGACAAAGTTAACCAGAAATGTAAAAATTTAAGAAAAAACGAAGAATGTGAATTTTATAAAAATGACATGTTGGTTTCCGGCATTTTGGACATTGAGGAACTCGTAAAAAAAGGAAGAAAAAATAAAACATGTCCATATTTTTTTAGTAAAAAATATTTTAAAAGATGTGAAATAGTTTTCTTACCTTACAATTTATTGTTTAATGAAGAATCAAGAAATAGCTTAGGTATAAATTTAATTAATAGTATTGTTATTATTGATGAAGCACATAATATTATAGAGACTGTAAATAGTATAAATACAAAAATAATATATTTTGAATCTTTAGATAAATTCTTAAAAATTTTTATTAGATTTAAAAACAACAACAAAATTGTTTTGAAATTTGTAGAAATACTACAAATTCTATTAAAATACAAAAGTAGTCAGGAAGGTGTCTTTGAAATTAATACATTTTTATTTGAATCGGATCTTTTACATTTTAATATGCTTTCTATTGTAGAAGATTTAAAATCTTGGAATTTATTAGGCAAACTAGATTCCTCAAATACAAAAATATTTGATCTGTTGAAGTTTTTAACTTTGCTTGTTAACTCCGACACAAATTGCAAAGTAGAGATTTCTAAAAATTTTATAAAAATATTTCCAATAGACTCAAAATTATATTTTGAACCATTTTTTGATTGTCAATCTGTGATTTTCGCGGGAGGTACGATGGAACCAATTAACTTCTTAAAAGATATTTTTAAAACGAGAAGTGTTAAATATTTCGCGTATAATTCCGTAGCTACAGATTTTAAAGGATTTTTAATTTCGAGTTTTGAAAAAAAAACTTTTGAATTAACAGAAAAAACTAGAGATAGTGATTTTATCCAAACATCTATGAAAGAGATTATTGCGCAATTTAGTAAAAATATTCAAACAGGTGGTATTGTTATATTTGTACCTTCTAAATATTATTTAGAAATGTTAAAAAAGATTATTTTAGTCAAAAATATTTTTTTTGAAAATTATGACTCATTTGAAGATTATAAAAAAAATGTAAAAAAAGAGTCATGTGTTTTAATAGCAGTCATGGGTGGTAAATTAAGTGAAGGTATGAATTTTAATGACGAGTTATGTAGAGTATTAGTCATTTTCGGAGTGCCTTTTCCAAATTTGACTGTTGAAATTTCAGAAAAAGTAAAATTTTTTGGAAATGATTTTTTATTGCAAAATACTTTAAAAAAAGTTAATCAAACAATTGGAAGAGCCATCAGGCACAAAAATGATTATGCTTGTATTTACTTAATAGACAATAGATATGTAAAATATAAAAATGAAATAAGCCCGTGGTTTAGGGAAAAGTGTAAAACAATTGAATTTAAAAAAGCCTTAGAAGAAACTAAAAATTTTTTAAGTAGAAACTAAAAATTTTATAAGTAGAAAATAAAAATCTTCTTCGACTTTTTTATTTTTCAAATTCACATAGGAAAAAAATCTTCTTCGACTTTTTTAATTTTCAAAGTAAGACGTGGACCAATTTCTGTTAACCCAACTTTTATGTTCTCTCTTCTTTTGTTTCTATCTTGTAATGTCTAATTTCAATATTCTCATTATTAAAATGAAAATGAATATTTCTAGTAGGTTTTTTGCTCGGGTGACTTAATTCCCTAAAAAAATCCTCATATTTAGAATTTCCCGAAAAAGTGATAACTGGCTCTTCCAAATAAATAGATTTAATTTGGTTAGACATTTTAGCTACATACTCTTCAATACTAAATGTTATTGTCGGTCCACTTGGTCTTTGTCCAATTTTTATGTAATTATCTCCAGTAACAATAAAATGACTCATTTTCAGTTCTTCTCCCAATGTTTTGTATCTTTTAACACTAACGTTTTTGTCTCTCAGATTGAAAGTTGTGTTTGGTAAAAAAAGTTTTCTAAAATGTGTACACAAAAATTTTGCTCTTTTTTTTGGGTTTTTACAACAAATCACCAATTTATTGTGACAATCTTCCATTGGGGATAAAAATTATATAAAAATATATTTTAATACCAAATAAGTCGATTTATTGAGACACAGAAAGAGTTTTGCAAAATTTAAGTAAAAATTAAAAACATGTAGAAAAAATTAAAATATGTAAAAAAAACTTGAAAAGTTCAAAACATGCAGAAAAAATTAAAACATCTATGAAAGCTTAAAAAAATAAAATTTATTCAGTCCATTTACTAAAATCATCAAGTTCGTCATCTTCAAATTTATAAAAATTCTTTTCTAATTTTTTTTCTTTTTTTTCAGATGGTTTCAAAAAAGAAGTTAAACTGCTTGTTTGATTTTTTAAAAGAATAGCAGATGGAATTATCACATGCTTTCCAATCATCTCCCCATATTCAAAAGTCTTATTTTTAACTTCTTTAACACCAGAAATAAAAGAATTAGAAACAGCATTTAAAGTATCATAAAAAGTATTTTTTTTTGTTTCTACTGGTGGATTCATAAAACCTGTTGTAATAATTAGTTTTGGGTTCTACTTTTCTTTTTGTTTCAGTCAAATTAAATTCTTCTTCTTTAATACCTAGTTTTTCATAAACTTTACATTTAAGCTTTTCACCATATTTTTTTATAACTGGGTCTGAATATAAAACATTGCTTTCTTTATTGTAAATTGTATTTCTTTACAACCTCTCGAAAATTATTATTTCCTCCTAATTTCATAAAAGTAAATTCAATTTCATTCCATTTGTCCATATTAAGACTTTTTACATAAGAAGTATTGACTCCTAAAGATCTATGAGTGGATGTACAATCAAAACACAAGAAAATTCCAAATGTTTTTGAAGCCCATTGTGTATTTGGAATATTACAATCAATACATATATTATTTCCAGATACTTCTAATAATTTTTCAACACTACTAGTAAAATTTTCCTCTTCATAATTTTTATCAACCATATTATTTACATTGAGGATATTTTATTTATATTTTGAAACAAAATTTATTTGATCCAAAAAAAAGAGAATGTGTCAAAACAAAAAAGATTTATTAAAAAAACTCTTTACTTCTTCTACGTCAAAAATTACAAAATTTTCTTTTTTTCATTGGCTTCACTTTTTGCTAGCTCATCATTTTTAGCTTCCCTAATCATTTCTAAAATCTCATCTTCATTTAGACCACTAGATGGTAAAATTTCAATTTCTTGTTTATTCTTTGTTATAGCATCTTGTGCTGAAACTTTATAAATTCCATTTGCGTCAGCTTCAAAAGTAACTTCTATTTTAGGAACTCCAGCAGGTGCATTTGGTATATTTTTCAATTTTATTGCTCCTAAAAATTTATTATTTTTAACCATTTTTCTTTCGCCTTGATAAATATTTATATCAACCTCAGATTGATTATCCTCAGATGTTGAAAAACTATGCGTCTCCTTAAAAGGAATCGTAGAATTTCTATTTATAATTTTATTAAAAACACCTCCCAATAATTCTATTCCTAAACTAAGTGGTACAACATCTAATAATAACACATCTTTAATTTTTCCTTCTAAAACTCCTGCTTGTAAAGCAGCTCCCTTCGCTACAGCCTCATCGGGATTTATATTTGTAGAAGGCTCAATTCCAAATATCTTTTTAACAACTTTTCTAACATACGGCATTCTAGTCATTCCTCCTACTAATATAACATGTTTAATATCTGTTTTTGTAATCTGAGCATCTTTCATGGCTTTTTGACAAGGTTCAATTGTTTTATTGATAATTTCTCTAGTTATCTTTTCAAATTCTTCACGAGTAATTGTTTCTTTAAGATGATAATGTTGTTTATTGTCACTATAAATATAAGGTATATTAATATTTGATATTAAACTGTTAGATAATTCTTTTTTAACTCTTTCTGCAACTTCTTTAATTCTAATATAAGCAGTTTCGTCTTTTAATAAATCAATTCCATTTTTACTTTTAAATTTCTCATTAATATAATCAACCAATTTGTTATCTAAATCTTCGCCCCCTAAAAAAGTATTACCGTTTGTAGACTTAACATGAAATATTCCATCGTCTAATTCTAATATACTAATATCAAACGTACCACCACCTAAATCATAAACCGCAATAGTACCTTTTGCAGATTTGTCAAGCCCATAAGCTAAAGCCGCAGCTGTAGGTTCATTAACTACACGGCAAACTTCTAATCCAGCAATTCTTCCTGCATCTTTTGTTGCTTGCCTTTGCATGTCATCAAAGTAAGCAGGAACTGTAATTACTGACTTGACAACCTTAGAATTTAAAAACTTTTCGGCAGTATTTTTCATCTTTGTTAAAATAAAAGCTCCGATTTGTGCAGGGGAATACTTTTTGTCATCTATCTTAATCCAAATATCCCCATTACAATGTTTAGTAGTTTCATATGGTAAACTTTTAAGATAATTTTTCAATTCTGAATCATCAAACTTTCTTCCTATTAATCTTTTTGATGCAAAAACAGTATTTTTGGGAAACAGCGTAATATTGTTTTTGGCTTGTTCTCCGACAATAGTTTTATTTTTAAAAATTGATACTATAGAAGGAGTTGTTCTTCCACCTTCCTCATTTTCTATAATATGTGGAATATTATTATGCATTATTGATACACATGAATTTGTAGTTCCAAGATCTATTCCTACTATTCTTGAACTAATTTCTTTTCCCGTCATATAACGGTAAATTTATTTCATAAATTATGCAAAATATTTTTTTATTTATATTTTTAAAAAAAACAGTTTGTTTGTTTTTTACAATTTTGTTATAAAGAATTATTTTATTTTTGTTTATGATATGGAAGGGCAACTTGTTTTACTACTTTTTTTTATATATCAATCCAAGGTTGTTTATGTACTTTGAATTGTTAATTTGTATATTTTTATTTTCTTCAGAATGTATAAAGATATTTCTTTTGTTAAAATTTGAACATATTAATTTACCTCATTATATTTATAAAGCTAAAATGAATGTATGGAGAAAGTTAGAAGGAAGTGCCATAACGACAATTTTATTTTTACAAATGCTGGATTTTAGTATATTTACTGCTATATTCTTTGGAATTTTAGGATATGAGTTGGCTAAAGAAAACTTTTGTGAGATGGAAGAATCTTTAAATAGAAATCTACAGTTAAAGAAAATAGAATTATTTGCAAAATTTATTTTTTACTTAATGTCAGTGTATTTTTGTACAGTGCAAATTTTAATAAAAAGTAATTAGTTTATTACGAATTGCCTAAATTTATAAAAAAATCATTATTTTCGGTTTCATTGACACAAGCAGCATTAATTTTATTTTCGAGTGAAACTTTTCTTTTTTTTCTCACTAATTTCGCCTTCAAAGGAACTAACTTGTCTTTTGTTTTGCAAGAAAGCAGCTTTTTGGTTTTATTTTTTCTCAGCAATTTAGCCTTTGGAGGAACTAACTTGTCTTTTGTTTTGCAAGAAAGCAGCTTTTTGGTTTTATCTTTTATTGTATCTAACCCTGTAAAATTCATTTTGCTAGATAAACAAGCAATTTCGGACTTAATTAAATTAAGTTCATTTTTAAAGAAATTAATTTCTTTTAATATTTTATTGTATGATAAAATCAACCCATTTAAAAATTCATTGTCCATAATTTATGCAATTTTTTTAATATTTGTTTACAGGAAAACAAACAAATCAAAAAAGAATGTAAAATTTTTGCTATTGAATAATTTCAAAGTTAAACTTTGTTTTAAAAAAATATTTATATATCACCTAAAATAAAAAAAAATGAATTATGAAAACAGGGATGAAGAAAATTCTTTACCCAAATCTACAGTAGAAAGATTTGTTAATAGTTGTCTACCAAAGCAAACAACTGTCAGTAAAGATGCAAAAGAATTGTTCATAAATTGTGTTTTAGAATTTCTAAAAATGATTTCCATCCATTCTTCTATTGTGAAAAGAAAAAGAAAACAATAGCTTTTGAACATTTTAAAGCCTTGGAAGACAAGGATTTGGTGATTTGTAGGAAAATGTAAAGAATTTCAAAATTCGTATGAAAATTATGTAAAGCAAAACCAAGTAAAATTAACAAATTTAAAACATCAGGGTTATCACTTGAGGAACTGCATAACCAACAATTGGAGCTTTTTAAAAATGCAAAACAAGAATTTGAAAAACAATGAATGGAAGTGAAGAAACTGAGTTACAAAATATCAAAATGAAATTATTAATTTAATTATAAATTCCTAAATTTATATCAATATCAGGGTAATTTTTTAAAAACTGTATAATCTTTTCTAATTGATCATGAGAAGATGTAATGCCAAATCTGACTTGATGAACTATAATTTTATATTTAGACCAAGTTTTTGTACCTTGACCACAGGGAGTTTTTAAAGTTGGCACAATTCCTTTGTTTAGGTAAAATTCTTTTTTTAATGTCTTCAATAAAATTTTTGCAAAAGCTTCAAATTTTTCACATGCCAAAGAAATAGCTGTTTTTTTACTTGTTGAAAGATCAATGTGAACTTTCATCATTTCAGTGTGCTGAATTGGTTCTAACTCGTCTTTTTTTAAATCAACTTGCATAATTTTGGGGTAAAATTTTCTTACAAAAAAAGTTTTAGAATTTTAAAAACAAAATTTATTGAACATTTTTGGTGGTTTGTCTTTGAGTAAAAGACTGATAATTTAATAATTCTATTAACAATATTATCAGTTGATAAATCTGAATATGGATTTTCATAAAAATCATGTATAACATTTTCTTTTATGTCTTTAAATCTTGACAAGTCTTTTATGTCGTAAGAGCTGATAACTTTAGAAATATGATGTTTTTGTAAAAAATCTTCATCAATTTTATAAGGTGAAAATATTATTTCATCGATATACTTATTGGAATGTAAAACCAGAAGTCTTTCTTTTTCATTCATAATTGGTAGAGACCTTGTATATTTTTCAATTAAACTGTCTTTTAAAAGTCCGACTATTAAAAAATCTCCATTTTTTTAGCATTTTCAATTGCTCGACAATGTCCTGCATGGTACAAATCAAAAATTCCATCAAGAAAAACAACTTTTCCTTTTTTTTGTTTAACAGGTAATTTGAATTTTTCAAGTAACTTTTCATAAAAATTTTCATTTTTTATATTTTTTTGTAATTGTTCAATTTTATTTTTTTCTTGCAACATCAAACGTCCAACAATTTCTGTTGTACTAATCTGCGGAGTCCGACCAACTTCTTTGAAAATACCCATAGCCTTGGGATTTGCATAAACATCAATTCCATTTTTATCCAAAGCAGTGTCATCTCCATGAATTGCGTATTCACAATTATATTGCTTTATAAGTTCTACACTGGGTGTGTATGGTACTTTTAAGACAACCTCATGCACCCAACGACAAGATCGAACTATTTCCCCCCTTTCTTCATCTGAAAACACAGGCAAACCTTTATTTTTGTAAATATCTTCAAATGAATTAATACCACAAACTACTTCATTTCCTAATTCACTTGCCTGTCTCAAAGCATTAGCATGTCCATAGTGAAATAAATCGAAGCAGCCATCCATCCAAACTCGTTTGGTCATTGGGGCTCTAAATTTTAGTCTTTAAGTGTTTTTTTGATATTTTAATCAACACATGTCATCCTTGTCCAATAAAAGTTTATTTTGAAACACAATTTTGCACTAATAAACTAAAAATTTTTTATTTTAAAAGAAAAGAAATTTATTGGTTGAAAAATGACTATTTTTCTAAACTAGTTTAATTATAACAAACTTATAATCTATTTATTCTCTTACTTGTATAAATAAATTTTATATTGCACAATAAAGTCGAATTTTTTTATCGTTTACAATATTGTTTTTTAACACAAAAATGTTTTAATTTTAAAATTAATATCAAAATACAATCAAATCTTGTTAAAACATTTCAATATATTGCAGATTGTATTTTTACCTAAAATCGTCTTATTTTCAATTTTTAAAAATTTGAAAATTTTTGTAGCAATTGTTTGTAAAATTAGAAAATGAACACAATACTAAAAAAACATGTTTAGATATTTTTTAAGTTTTACTAGTCGTTTGCAAAATTATATTTACATTTTAAGATTCAACTTTTGGTAGATATTTAAGTATAATAACTTAAATCTATTGTCGCTTTTTTTGCACTAAACAATTAATATTAGATTTATTTTTAATATCCCGTTAAACTAATTTTTATACCCCGGAAATGGGAATTACAGGACTTCTTCCTATTCTAAAACCCACTCTCAAAAAAACACACATAAAAAAATTTAAAAATAAAAAAATAGGAATTGATGGATACGCTTGGCTTTATAAAATACTTAACTCTGTCGCCGAAGAGCTTTTTCTGAATACTCCAACTACTCGTCACATAAAAATGTTTGAAAATAAATTGAAAACCTTGACACTTAACGGTGCTATTCCAATTGTAATTTTTGATGGCGATTTTTTAAGTCCAAAAGAAAAAACCAATCTCGAAAGAAAACAAAGAAAAGAAAAATATAAAGACGAAGTAGAAATGTGGATAAAACAGAATAATTGGACAAAGGCTAGAGAAATTATGAAAAGATGTGTGTCTGTTTCTAGGAATATTATTCATGAAATTACTGTGCTTCTAAAAAATATAAATATTGAGTACATTATCAGCCCGTATGAAGCTGATGCACAATTATGCTATTTAGAAAACATTGGGTATATTGATTGCATTATGACAGAAGATAGTGATATGATTCCATTTGGTTGTAAAAACATTTTATTTAAATTTGATGAATTCTATGTTGAACATTACACCATTGAATGCTTAGAAAAAGCAAAAGACAGAATTTTTAGAGATGCCATCCAAGACATTTGCATTCTAAGTGGTTGTGATTATGCTGATTCAATTCCAGGAATTGGTGTTTTAACTGCGCACAAATTTGTTAGTAAAGGAAAAACAATTAAAAATGTATTGAATTTGATAGCAATGAAAAAAAAGATTCCTGATGATTATTTAAACAACTTCGAGAAAGCTAAAATAACTTTTAATCATCAAATCATTTACGATCCTATTACTAAAAAAAGGAAACATCTTAAACCAATTGAAATTCATCAAGATTTTTTAGGAACGCTTGAGGATGTCGACTATTTTTATGAAGTAAAAGAAAAAGAAGATAGTTTGATAAAAACATCTGAAAATAAAAAAATAATAATTCAAAGACATTTTAAACCAATAGAAAAAAATGAAATAACACTAAAAGATATTACTGTTGTAAAAAAGATATTAAAATAGATGAAAATTTATATTCTCCATATTTTAAAAAATAAAAGTTTTAATTTTTGGATAATCAATGCTAAGAATTCTATCCTTGTCATTTACTAAATATTTTTTTTTCTCTACACGGTTATTTACATAATATTCACTTGTTTGAGAAAGTGGTAAGCCTTGTGCATTTTCTAAATACAAAGTTTCGTATTTAAATAACATGGATAATACTTCTTCTTTTTTTCTATCAAATCTTGTTTTTTTTTAACTAAAGCTTTTAATTTTTCAAGCTTATGATTAATTTTGTTTTAGTCATTTTAGGGATAACTTCTTTTTTTAAAAGAACTTTGTTGTTTCTAACAAACAAATTGGCATAAAAAATATAAAAGAATAAAATTAGCATAAAAAATAAAAAAGAATAAAATTAGCATAAAAAATATAAAAAGAATAAAATTAGCATAATATATTTTTTACCCATTTACAATGGATGAGATAAATAAAATTTATGAAGAGGTAAAGGATTTAGAATTTTATTTAATTGAATATAATACTGCTAAAACAAAATTAAAGAATTGTGATGAAGAAATTAAACAACTTGAATTAAAATTGAAGTCAATAGATAAAAATATAATGGAAAATAAAATTGCATCCTTAGAATTAGAATATACTAATATTCTAAATGAAATGAAAAAGATAGATTTATGTTCTAAAGAATGTTTTAAAATAATAGAAATCAAAACTATGTTTGAATTTATTAATGATAAAGATTTGCTTATGAAAAAATGTATTAATTTTCTTAATTCATTGATATATGATGTTTATGTATCTAAAGAAAATCTTATTAGGTTTTTTAATCCAGGAAATTATTGCAACTTTTATTTATCTAGTCAAAATTACAAGATCATTAAAATTAGCAATGATTTAAATGAGTTATTTAACATTTTAAAAATTGAAGAAAAAATTGAAATTTTTACTAAGTGCTATTCGACTTGTAAGTTTATTTTGGAGGAAATGTTAGAAAATATTTTACCTAATGAGGTTTTAATTTATTTTGATTTGAATAATTTCTATTTAATTTTTGCAAGTGATCAAAGTTTTGAATTCAAGAAGAACAATATTTTTCAGATGTAAGTTTTACAAGTATAGAATTTTATATGGGAAAAACATTTGACAAATATTTTTTATGATATTTTTAAAAGGAATCTTGTTGATAGACTACTAGAAAATACTGTAGATGACGAATGCATTATTAATACAAATAGTTTTTTTAAGGATACAGAATATTTTATAACTAATATTGATGAATGGGCATTAGATTGCATTATGAAAGAGGTAATTTGTATTTCTAAATCTCAGAAAACAAATAACATTGTTGATATCTCCAATAAAAAAATAGCGTCTTATGTTGAAAAGGTAGATTCGAAATTTTTGCCTATGTTTATTTCACAAGAATTGTATAGATTTTTATTGTGTGTCAATATTTATAATAAAATAGAATCTAAAAGGATTACCAAGGCGACAAAAATAATAGAAAGAGGTCTTTATAAATTATTAACACATGGAGATACATTTGTGACATTTGCTGATGTTTCGCTATGTCTCAGAATATTTTCCCATTTATCGATTTTACAACAATTATCAAATTTGCGTGAAAGTTTGTATTGTGAGATAACAAGAAAGTCTACTGAAATTTCTAAAAGTTTACAAGACTCTCTGATTTTACTTAAAGTTTATTTTAAAGGTAAGCATTTTGAATTTTTAGAGTCTGTTAAAAAATTTGTGCCTATAAATAGTCAATTATCCTTTGAAATTACATTTTTTAATGTTTTGTATTCAAATGTTCTAGAAGCTATTTTATGCATAAAATATCTCCCAAATGATAAAATTGCGGATATAGGCGAATTACTAAAATACTTATTAGAATTATCATTTAACATTCCAAAAGAAAGTATTTCTGTATACTTGCGATTTTATAATGTTATTTTGTTATTTCAATACGATTTAGAGGAGACGATGACTGAGTACAAGGCAGGTAATTTGCAAATTTCGAAAAATGATTTAAAAACTTTAATTATTTTATTGCATAAAGAAACAAAAACTAGAGATTTATTTATTCGTAATTTGTAAATATTAATTATCCCGTTGCAGAGTTTTTAATGCACATAAAATTTCAATAGCTATGTCTTCCATTTCTTCAATAGATTTATGAATTTCATTTTTATCTTTAGCTAAATTACTATCAAGTGATTTTATAAATTTATTGTATTTTTCTTCCAATTCATCAAATGACGACATAAAGGGCCCCTTAAATTTTTATGTTAACGAAAAAAAGTGAAACATCAAAAAATTTAAACTTTGTAGACAAACCATTTTTCATAAAAAATATTCCACAAAGTTATGATTATGTTACAGTATTTAGCTTTTTCAAAAAATTTGGATCTCTTTATTATTTCCAACCTGTATTTTCCTCTGATATGTCATTTATAAGATTTATTTTTTTAGTTTATAAAGAAGAAAGATCTAATTTTTATTTACAAGAACATTTTAAGACTAAAGGATTTATAATAAATTTTATCAATACTTTACCTACTGATAATAATAATTTAGAAAAAAGAGATTTAAAATATAAATGTAATGAACTTAGAAGTGATATTATAAATTATCTTAAAAAGGATAACTTAGAAAATATGCCTCCTTCTTTATTTTTTACTGATAAAGAAAAGTGGAATAAAAAAGTTGAAAATATTAAAGAGATTATAAAAAAATATTAAAACCCTTAAATGAAATTAGAAGAAAAAATGAAACAAAGTCTTATAAAAGCATTGGAAACTGAAAATATTTATTTTGAAAATTTTTCATTTATGCACTCTGGTCATGCAACGTTAATTGACAACAAATCCAATGAAACTCATTTTAAGGTTTCCATAAAATCAAAAAAATTTAATGGACTGAATAGAATTGAACGACAAAAGTTGGTCTATAAAGTTGTCAATTATGCATTTTTACAAGGGTTACATGCTTTGGAACTATCATGTGAATCTGATAATGAATAAATCTTTTTTTACCCTAATGTTCAAGAAATTTAATATTGCCATGGTCACAGATTTTTACTATCCCTCAGCGGGTGGTATTGAGACCCATATTAGGCATTTATCGAAAAATCTAATTAAACTTGGACATAAAGTAATTATCATTACACATAAACATAAAAATATGGACGAAGTTCCGGAATTTAAAGAAATAAAAGTTTATGCTCTTGATTTGCCTATTGTAGCCCTAAATACATCTTTTCCAAGCTTATATTCAAATTTTCTTTGTTTTAAAAAAATTTTTGATTATGAGAAAATTGAACTTGTACATGGTCATGCTTCAATGTCCAATTTATGTCTTGAAGGCTTATTTCATGCAAAAACTCTAAATTTAATAACAGTGATGACTGAACATTCAATTTTCGAGGAAGGTCCATTTGAAAATGTAATTGTGAATTTATTCTCTAGATTTATTTTTAAACTAGTTGATCGATGTATTTGTGTAAGTAAAACATCATTTGATAATTTTACTAAAAGAAATCATCTTACTAAATCAACTGTAAAAATTGTACCAAACGCGGTAAAAGCTGAGAATTTTTATCCAAATTCGAAAAAACAAAAAGGGAAAGTTGTTATAATTATGGCAAGGCTGTTTTATAGAAAAGGCGTCGATTTGCTTATAAAAGCAATTCCTTTAATTTGTAAACTTGATAAAGAAATTAAAATTTTAATTGCTGGTGAAGGTCCAAAAAGGGATGAAATTGAACAAGTTGTAGACGAAAATTGCCTTAATGACAGAGTAAAAATATTTGGGGAAGTTAAACATAAGGATGCGGGAAAATTTCTTCGTCAAGGAGATATATTTTTAAATGCTTCTTTAACAGAAACATTTTGTCTTGCTATATTAGAAGCCTCAATGTGTGGATTACACGTTGTATCAACTAATGTAGGCGGTATTCATGAAGTTTTACCAAAAAATTTAATAACTTTTGCAAAGCCAACACCTGAAGATCTTGCAGTAAAAGTTGTGGAAAAGGCTTCAAATTATAACAAAGAGGAAATTCTCAAAAATTTTAATTTTTTAAAAACTAAATACTCATGGGAGAAAGTAGCTTTGGAAACAGAAAGCATCTATAATGAAATAATTCATAAAAAAACAAATATTAAAGATAGATTGTCGTCTTATAGAAATATTTTTGAACATTTTTTGATTATTCTTGAATATCTCTGGTTTATGCGATAAGATTTTTTACAAAATAAATTTTACAGTTTGTTTGTAAAAAACAAACAAACTATTTTATAAAAGTATATAAATAAATATTTTTTCAATTTATGCATTTACTTTATTACTTAAAAATTGTCTTAAGTGTTACACTTCCAAGTACTTGTACTAATGCAGGACTTATAGCATTAACATTTGATGAAGGCCCAACGGCCAATACAGATGAAATATTAAATATAGTCCAAGAAAAAGATATTTTAGTTACATTTCATTTTACTGTTCATATGTTATCATCTGGGAAATATAGAGGTGCTTATAAAAGAGCAATTGAAGATGGACATACAGTAGGGCTAAGAACTACACCATCAAGAAATTACGATGAAATGGAACCAGATGTTATTAACAGTGATATTACAAAACAAATAGAAGCGATTAATAAAGTATCTGGTTCAGATATAAAATTTGCTAGATCTCCAGTAATTGACGGTGATGTTAATCCAGAGATTTACAATACATTCGTGCAGAATGGAATTATTCAATCTTATTATAATTATAGTTATCCTGAAGGGGACAAAACTCTTGAAGATTTCGAATTCACACTTTCGACAGCTAGTCCTCAAATAGATTCCTTTATTGTGACATTATATGAGAATATTGATTTAGATGAATTAGAAGAATTGATAGAAATTGGTAAGAGAAACGGGTACGAATTTGTAAATCTTGATCAATGTCTTGGAGATTATGAACCAGACCCCGCTGATGTTCAAGGAGCAAGAAATATAAAAAACAAAAATGGTGAAATTGGAGAAGTGTTTATTGTACCGTTTATAACATTACTTTACTATTTATTCTAATTATTAAATATTTAAAAAAGTTTCTTTTTACCCTCTAGGAACCGAAGAACAGCGTTGGAGCTATGCTCTATGGAAAGTCCTCGGAAATATGCTGAAAAAGCACCTTAAGCGACATTTTTTTTCGTTTTAATAGTTTAATGCTGTTAGGTATTGGTCTACCCAACTGAATGAGGCTTACTCTCGAGTTCCTTTTTTATTTAATTTTTTCAACTAAAAAGTTTTCTTTTTTATATTGGCTTGTTTTTTATGTTAAACTGTATTTAAATTATATTGTTTTTTATGTTATACTGTATTTAAATTGTATTGTTTTTTATGTTATACTATATTTATATTGACTTCTTTTTTTATGTTAACTGTATTTACATTGACTTGTAATATATGTTAAACTTATTTATATTGACTTGTATTGTTTTTATATTTAACTAACTAAATTGTTTTATTTTTGTTTATGCATTTTAATAATTACACATTGATTTTAAGTTGTCAAAAATTTTTATTCAAAAATATAAATTTAAAATATTTTTTACCCCTATCATGAAATATATCATTGTATCAGGAGGTGTTGTATCGGGCATAGGGAAAGGAGTCGTAGCTAGTAGTGTTGGGACAATTTTGAAATCAAAGGGATTTAATGTTATAAATATTAAAATAGATCCATATTTAAATTATTCGGCGGGGATGATGTCACCAGCTGAACATGGAGAAGTATTTGTTTTAAATGATGGAACAGAAACAGATTTAGATCTTGGAAATTATGAAAGATTCCAAGGTGTTCTTTTAAATTCCGATAATGCCATCACTAGTGGTAAAATTTTTTATGAAGTGATTTCTAAAGAGAAAAATGGAGAATATGATGGAAAGACATTGCAAATTAATCCACATTGTGTTGAGGAAATTATTAACAAATTTAAAATAGTGTCATCTACTGAATTTGTGGATGAAATTAATAAAACAAAATTTGTACCAGAAATAGTCATCATTGAATTGGGTGGAACTGTAGGAGATGCAGAATCTCTTATGTATCTTGAAGCTTTCTATAAATTTAAAAGATCCCTCCCGAAAGAAGATATTATATTTATTTCTGTTGATTTTCTTGTTGAGCTTCATGGATTTGAGCACAAAACTAGACCTTTACAAATTTCATCTAGAAATTTACGATCTTATGGTATCAACAGTGACGTCATAATTTGTAGAGGACAATGTGACATGAAAGATGATATTATAAATAAAATTTCTGATAAATGTGATGTAGAAAAAGACTCTATTTTTCTTCTACCAAATCTTAACTCAGTTTACAGAGTTCCTTCTTTTTTGGAATCTAAAGGGTTTTTTAGTGTCTTGTCTAAAAAATTAAATATTTAGAAAAAGATTCTACAAATATTTATTTTTCTAAATTTGAAAAATTGGCTAAAAGATACGAGAATATTGTTCGTATCGGTATAGTAGCTAAATATGGCGGACAAGATTCATATTCCAGTATTGTTCACGGAATACTGTTTTCTTCTTCTGAAATTGGTGTAAACACTGAAATTTTATGGTTAGATGCAGAAAAAATAGAATTAAATCAAAAAGAAGAGTTAGATAAACTCAATAGTTGCATGGGAAATTAATTCCTGGTGGATTTGGAAACAGAGGTATAGAAGGGAAGATTTCAGCAATTAAATATTGTAGAGAAAATAAAGTACCTTTATTGGGAATATGTCTTGGTTTACAGCTTTCTGTCATAGAATTCGCTAGAAATGTTTTGGGAATGAAAAGTGCAACATCTGAAGAATTTAATTGCAAATCTGAAACACAGATTATAACTTATTTGGATTTTAACGGTGTACAAAAGAAAACTTTAAGATTAGGTGCCAATAACATTGTTCTATCAAGTGACTCAAAAATTTTGTCAATTTATAAAGAAAACATTGTGTCTGAACGTCATAGACATAGATTTGGTGTTAATAGTAAATACATTAAAGAATTTGAAGAGAAAGGGTTTATTTGCTCTGGAAAATCTGAATGTGATAATGTAGCCGAAATTTTTGAACTTAAAGATCACCCATTTTTCATTGGTGTTCAATATCATCCTGAATTTAATGCAAAACCCTTTTCTCCGTCTAAACTTTTAACTGGATTTATTAAAGCATCTTTAGACACAACTAATAATCGCTAAATAAAATTTTTATTTTTTTTTTATTTACACGTCATTTTTAATATATGATACACTGACAATTTATATTTATTTTTATAAGCCACACCAAACTATGGTAAAACTTTTAAAAAATACTTACAATTTAAATATATCAAAAATGAATATTTACTATCATAACTAATAATTGTAAAATATTAAAACATTAAAAATGAATGTTCTTACACGTCATATTAATAAAAACCTTTTAAACATTAACAATTTAATTTATTACCTATCCAAATTTTTTGTAATTTCTTCCAATTTACAATAAAAATCTATTAATTCTCCGCAATCACATGTATTTATTTTTGTAGAAATGTCTTCTAGTAGTGTTTTAATTTTTTTCCTAAGATTTATTTTTTTTTCTATATTTGACAAATCTCTACTATCTACTTCTTCTGAAATATTAAAATGGGGACTGAATAAAAGAGAACTATTGGTGGATAAACTAATTTTACTTTGAGAAATATCATTTACAGAAGATGAATTTTGTGATAAAATAAACGTACAAGAGGAATCAGATTTTTTAAAATCTTTAATTCTTGAAGCATATCTCAAGGTATTAAGAGTATGTTCTAAATTGTCATAAGATGGACTAATAGTGGCAATTATGCAGGTCTTAGATTCACCAACCAAAGAATTCTTCAATATTTGTGTTAATTTACTTTGTCTAAATGGAAGGTGTTTCTTGTCCTGTTCTATTCCTCTGATGCATTCTTTAAGTGCTAATAAGCTTTTATTAATTTCTGCACCTTCATTTTTTATTTCATTAGAACTTATTTTTCTGTCTGTTCCCCTTTCACTACCTGCTAAATCAACGAAAATCAAGGAATTTTTACCGCTCAAAGCACTCGTTCGTTTTTTGTCAAAACTGACGATTAAAATGGCATGACTTCTCGACGATTTTGAATTTGCACCAGTCACACCTGTTTTTCTATAATTTAACCCTTTATAAATTATTTTACAAATATCATTATACGATTTAAATTCCATACTAGTACTATTTGTTAAATGAACAATACCTCCTACTTCTCTAAGTACCACCTTTTCTCTTTTATTTATTAGATCGTAAATATTTCCCATATAAATTTCACAAAAAGTTATCAGTCCACTTGATTTGATTTTTGTAATGTCCGCCAAAGCCTTGTATATGATCCCAGTATTTTGTTCCATCATAGTATATGTTTTTCCGGTACCTGTCTGTCCATACGCTATAATAGCCCCACAACCACCGTCATTTACATGCTTTACAATTTTACTTAGCGTTTTTTCGTAAACAAAATCATTTGAACAAGATTTCTCGAAAACTTCGTCAAATACAAAATGATGTTTTTCTGTGTAAGATTGTAAATCTACTTTCAATTTAGGTTCGTTTACTGTGATATTATTTTCCAAAATATCAATGGCATCATCATTTTCATCATCCAGAGGTCGTTTACGAACACAAACAATAATTTTTTCTCCTTCATTTTTTATAGAAAGTTCGTTTTCTCTAGTTAATTTCAAAAGGGAAAGTCTATCGGAGATGTTTTTAATACCTAAAGATTCCAAATCTAAAGATGTGTAATTTTGTAAACAAGAAAATGATTTGATCCCTAGATTATTTAATAAGGGAGAAAGATGTTGGAGATTATTTGCTTTTAGAATTTGTTCAAATGTAAACATTACAATTTTAGGGATAAAAAAGTTTTATATTTTTTACCGTTAAATGGTGCAAAAATATTTAAAACCGCACAAAAAATTTATTTCAAGAAATTTGGTGAAAAAAGAACTTAATTTACAAAATAAAGAATTTGATGAACTGGTCACATTACTAGGAATATTTCCTTATGTACCAAATGAAAAACAAAAAGTAGATCGTATACAAGATTTTTTTTACAAAGTGACAGATTTTGAAAAAATAAAGACTTCAGAAGTTTTCAAAACGTTTAAAAGTAATAAAAAAAATATGCGAAAAAAAGAGAAATATGAGAAACAAGGATTATTTTTGAGATCAGAAAAAATACATGAAGAAGAATATAATTTTATAAATTTAGTGAAAGACAGATTTAAATCTTTTGGTCATGCTGTTGATAAAATGAGCTCTTCTTTGTCAAATTTGTGTTTATCAGAGAAATTGGAACTTGATGAAGAAATCCCTGCGATTTTAAAAAATTTTAAAGATTTTGTTGTACAAAATAAACTACTTAAAAAGAGTTTTATTTCTTTAAAAGGTATTTATTATGAGGTAGTTATTAAAAATATTAAAGTTATTTGGCTTAACCCTTTTAATGGGGTTAATCTACAAGATATTGTGGAAATAAAAAAAGATGAGCCAGTGCCTTTTAAATGGAGTGAACCAAACTTTTTGGATTATGCCTCTGAAGAAGAAGAAGATTCGGAAAGTTTTGAAGTTTACAAGTCTGACAAATTAGACGTTTCTTTGCTGTCTTTTTCTATTCCATTCCAAAAGTATCACCTTAAACTTGTCCTGCATAAATTGAAAAATATGGAAATTAAACAAGAATGTGACATTTTTAAAGGTGACAAATTTTTAGTATCTTTAGAAAATTTAAAAGAAGATTTGATTTTTGTTATAAAAAGTTGTTCTGGGGAAATTGTTGAAGATTCTTCTTATGAAATTTGTATAGGAGAAAAATTTGAAGAAATTTTAGATGGTAAAATTTATTGTCACCCTCAATACATTTTTGATTGTTTAAATGCAGGAAAAAAACTTAATATTGACAATTATTTAGTAGGAAAGACTATTCCTAGGCATGTTTCCCCATTTAAACTAAAAAATTTTATAAATCCAGATTTGTTAACATCTCTTTCTAAAAATAAAAGAAATAAACTACAAGACATTGTTGATGGGTTTGAAGATGTTCATTACAAAAATAATAAGTAATATACTAATTTTACAATAAACTACAAGACATTGTTGATGGGTTTGAAGATGTTCATTACAAAAATAATAAGTAATATACTAATTTTACAATAAACTACAAGACATTGTTGATGGGTTTGAAGATGTTCATTACAAAAATAAAAAATCATGAATTTTTTTAGGGTCTATTTTGATGATCGAGGAGGAAGAGAAAATTGTTTTCTATTTGGAAGAATTGGACAATAATTTTTCAAAGATAAATAGAACTCTTAAAGAAATAGAAGAGAAAATAAATAACATTTACAAGATAAATTATAATGTTATAAAAGATTATTCCCCATTTATTAGAATGTTTAAAAATGATTCATTGGAAGAAACAAATTCTTTTGAAAATGGTAATAGTTCAATAATCATGAAAACAAGTTCACCAAAAAATCCATTTGTCAATGATTTAATTGAGCAAAATTCATCTTCAACTATAAATGATCCAAAAATATATAGTGACTCATATTTGGATGAATCCTCGTCCACTGAAATTAATGCTTTTGATATTGAAAAGATCCCTGATATCTTTAAGGAAGAAGAAGACTTTTTTAAACTATACAATTTTATTTTACATGTACAAAAAGCCAAGTTTGAAGATATTATTGATGCTTTTAATGATGTAGATTACAACAAATTATGTGTTTATTTAGAAGTGCTTAGAAATAAAAAATTTATTAAAAAGAAGGGTAATTTGTTTTTTATCGAACAAATTTGAATTAAATTGGTTTTTTATGAATAACTGTATTTTACAATTGAAAGAAGAATTATCTTAAAGCTAAATTTGTATAGACAAACTTAACTCCGTGTGTGATCATTAAATTTATAGCAATTGTCAATAAATATTTATAAACTTACTAAAAAAACTTATAAATATACCTAGTTAGTAAAATAATTTTCAATTTAATCATTCCATCTACTTATCATTCTAAATATGATATTACAATATTTTTATTTACTACTTTTAACTTTTTAATTTTCAGTTTACAAATAATCTTAGAATTAAGCCAAATATTAAATTTTAAAAATCAAATAAAGATGTACTAGAAATTTAATACGTTTTTTATGGTTGTAAAAAAAAGTAAATTTGTTAATAAATTAAATAAATTTAGTCATTAAAAATTGCATAAACGTAAGTATCTATAAAAAACACTTCGAGCTAAACCAAGAAATCAGTTGAATCAAATGTAAAATGAGTCTTATTGATCAATTTTTAATATAAGGGAAACAATTAAAATACTTAGATTTAGGTATCGATAGCTCAATGATCTTAATGCTGACCTAATGCTCAAGGATCCTGAATCTAAATCACAGCGGTATCAGAATTGTTAAAAAAAAGTTGAGCATTGACAATGTAAATGTTATAAATAATTGCTGGTAAAGTCGTATCGTAAGATTTACTAAAAGTTGTAAATGTCCTATAAGGTAATGGAGACATACTTTTTTTGTAGGTCTACATTACAATTGCCGTAATTGAGAAAACATCTGTATGAGGACTATAGTAAGTAAACAACTAAACCTTCACTTTGAGAGGTAAAGTTTTAGCATTTCGCGTGGGGTGGTGAAAGTCCACCAAGATCAATAAAACTATATAACCTAATTAAATTCACTTATTTGTTAATTAAAATCTGATAGAGCATACTCTATTAGTTGTCGGCCCTGTAAATAATACTAACAAAAATACATTCTCCTATGAATTAAGGCTCTAGTGGTATGCAAATGCCCAATAATGCGCAAAAATTGAGATTGAGGAAAGGAGAGTTTTCTAAGTTAAGAACTAATAAGTAGTTTAGCTAATCAGCTGAGAGTAGTATAAATAAGTTAGTCGATAAAGAATAATGATGACGATAAAAGAAAGATATAAGTAAACATTGTGTGTTTCTATACAATAGCTTAAATTTCTCCAATAAGATTTAATCAATAAATTATAAATTATTAATATTGCTATGTCGGTACTTCAATTAAGGTTTCAATGCTTTTTGTATTTTTAAGCTTTCCAAATCATGTCAGTATTGTGTAAAATTAATAATTAGCTTAGCTCACATTGAACTCATATTATTCTATACAACAATCCCAGTTTTTAAGACTATTAATACTATTAATAAAAAAATCAAAGTTAAAAATAAAGTCTATGGCCTGTAATTTAACAAATAGTTTAAAAAGCCACATTTTACTAAGTTTTACTTTCTGCTCATCAAAATATCATTAAATTGTACATGACGCTAAAAATTATTTTTATAAAACACGATTTAATTATAATATTTATCAATATAACTAAATATTTTACTTAGTGTTTGTATTTAATATTCTTTTTTAATCAGTTTTGTAAATTAAAAAACATAGATCATTATATTACACTCTATAAATGACAATATATTTCCTTATATTTTAAGTAAGAAAATAGTTTTAGTTAAGTTAAGAAATTGCAATAATTAATATAAATTTTATTTTCTAATAAATATTATATGAAAACAAATAGAGCTTTTTTTAAAATTTAAAGATCAAATATGTATTATATAAAGATTTATAAATTTATGTAAAAGTCCTAAAGAAATGTTTTATATGATTTCTGATATTTACAAATTCAATAGAAATTTTTATTTAATTTAACAATTTAAAAATGCCTGTAAAATTGAAGATTGAAAATATTTGTTGAAATTTTAAAAATGTAACGATTTGCTTTATTTCAAAAAAATAATTAATAATGTTAAATTAAAAAAGGTATAAATACAAAAAATACCCATACCCTATAATGAAGTTGCTAATTGACAAACTTTTGTGCTTTTCTTTTGATCTTTATGATACTCTATTAGCTGAATCAAATAGTTCTTTTGTATTTTCTCCGTTCATCATGTTTAAGCTATTAGGTATTTTATTAAATGCTGCCGAAGGTGAAACACACGGGAATATTTGCAGTCTCTTTTGTACCAGAATGAGAATATAGCATATATTAACCAGAAGATTAAAGTTCTTGATCAGGCTTTAATGGTTTATAATAATTCATATGATTATGAAGATTTAGATCAAGAAAAACCTGAAGATGAGGAATTTGGTTGTATGCTGAACAATTTTATATTTTACAATAATAAATTTAATATGAGATCATCTTTTAGTAATACAATGGAAATTTTTTTTGGTATAATACCAGAACCAGTTGATTTACAAAATCCAGAGGAGGTAATAAAACGCATTAATGAATGTGTGAGTGACAGTACTAAAGGATACATTCCTGCTTTTTTAACGAAATTAGAAAGTAATCTTAATACTATGATTATCAGTACTATTTTTTTCAAAGGATCTTGGTGTGAAGAGTTTGATGAAGAAATAAGAGATGAAAATTTTTTTTATGCAAAAGGTTTTATTAAAACTGTTCCAATGATGAAAGCCAATGAAGAATTTGTAGCTTTAGATAATGAAAAATATCAAGCTATACGATTATTTTATAATGAAACTGGATTTTCATTTTTAGCAATAATGCCTAAGAATCACCAGAAATTATCAGAAGTAAGTAATGAAATCTCTGAAATGGGATTTGAAAATTTTATATCGAAGATGAAAAGTTATAAAGTGAATCTTAAAATGCCAAAATTCAAAATTGAAACTGAATTTGATTTTTCTTCAATTAAAAACGAAAAACTTAACAAAGTTTTTAGTAAATTAAACGAACTTAGTATGTTAGAAAATAAAACTTCTCAAGAAGTTCTATTATTACAAAAAGCAATCATTGACGTAAACGAGAAGGGAACTGAAGCTGCTGCTGCTGCGGGATGTATCTGTATAGACGCGGCTAAACCTCAGTTAAAAAAAATTTCAATTACTTTTGATAAGCCATTTTTATATTTTATTATAAAAAAGCTCCCTAGAAATCCCATTAAAAACGGGTTTGTACCACTTTTTATGGGACAATACTACGGAAATTAAACGTTAGTTTTTTTATTTTTTTTTTACTTTACAATTATAATATTAGGGCAAAAAAATTTGTAAAACTAATTTAACTCAAGTACTACAAAATTATTTAGTGCTTATAATAAAAATTTTATTTTGTATTGTAGGTAAATTAAAGATCATCATCAAATTTGTAACAAAAGTTAGTATAATTAGTAGTAAAAATAAAGTTTAGTTGTTTTATAAATTCTTTTTCGTTAGTTATTGCAGTGAAATTTATGCAACCGTAAATTAAATTTTTTTTCTACACTCATACTTTCGCATTTTAAACCTGCATTATTTTTGACCAGAAGTTTGAAAAATGTCTGTAAGAGATCATCAACACTATCAGCTTCTAACTCTTGGTTAACAAACTCAATGTATTTTTCTACAATATCGTTATTTATTGAACTACCTATTTTAATCAAAACAGTTACAACATTAAAGACAGATGATCGTAATTTATTTCTAGTAGTTTTATTCGTTTAGATTATCTTGCCAAGATTTTCGTAGTATTTTTTACAGTAAGTATCAATATCATTTAAGTCTTGTATAACTTTCGACCATTCTTCTTTAGTATTATAATCCTTAATATCAAATGGTCTATTGTATTTACCGTAAAATTTTAAATTATTATCTAATTGTAAATGTTCTTTTTCTTCGTTATAAACAAAATATTACATCATTGTAATAACGTAAATTCAACAAAATCACAAGAGCCTAAATTTTCATAATAATAATCACCTAAAATATCATAGAATGTTTTCTAATTATCATATTCCAGCAGCTTATAAAAATAAAAGACAAACTTCCAATGAGGAAATTGTATGTTTATTAAAAATACTTTTTTCATTTATTTCTCTTACTACCTTGTCATAATCTAAACAGTATTTAGAAGATGTGCTTATAATTTTTATATCTTCGTAAGTAAGATGATCCAAAATATTTGTAATATATTCTTTAAGTTCTTCTTTAGTATCTAAAACTTTTAACATAAAGACATTAAGTGTTAATAAAGTTAATACTAATGTGTTTTGATCTACTTTAATATTTGTATTGAGAATTTTTAAGAGCTCAGAATCAGTAATTTCATTTTGTCCATCAAAAAAATTACTTTTAAACTTTATTGATTCATCTTTTTGAAGTAGTTTAAGAAAAAACATTGAAAACATTTTTATATTTTTTGATCTAGATTTTTTATCTGAAAAATATTTTTTTGCAAAACTAGAATTTAAAACATTTTCTGTATTAATAGTTTTCTTTGATGAAGAAAAAAAATAATTTAGAGTCGCAGAAAAAATACCTGGTGATTTGTCTTCCCTAAAATCTTATCAATTAAACTTTTTAAAAGCGGTTTTTTATCAAGATACGATCTACTAAATTTAGGTACTATTACATTACCGTATATGCGTATATAATTTGAATCTAAAATACTTAAAAACAAACCATTTTTTATAATGACCTCTTTATTTACTTCATAAATCATTTTCCTGGTAATATTTCCCCGAATACAGTTTAGAACAAAAATGAACAGAGCAATAGATTTCATATGGCCATTTTTGACAAAGAATATATAGAAAAATAAAATTATTTTTTTAATTTAAAATTTATAAAAAATATTTTTTCTAAAAATAAATATTCAATATTTAATTTATTTACAATAAATATGACGTGTAAAATGGGGATATTGACAAATTTTTCATATAAATTTTTCCATTTTTAAATGCATAAAAAAAGCACTGGATGTGATTTTAAACACATTAAAATATATAATTATTATTATAACAGATAGTTTAAACTTACATGTTAAATAAACAACTTCGTTTTTAAATGATCAATAAATTGTTAAATTAAAAAATTATTGAGAGAAAAAATTTTAACAAAAAAAATACAAAGAAGATGATTTATCAAAATGTAACAAACAATTAATAACTGTTGTACAATTTGTAAAAATCATTTAGAGAACATAAATTGGTTACAATTTTCAATAGCAACTGCTTTATCTTATGTTTTATGTCTAACGTTTAATCAAAAAAGTATTATTCTGACTAAAAATATTAGCATAAATTCCAAAATTAAAATTTACATTTAATTGATTTTTAATTATAAAAGTTTTATACTTATTTATTTTGCTGATTTAAGTTTTCTACGACACCATTAGATATTGCTAATAACTTTATATAAATTTTATAAATTAATTTGATATTTATTTAGTAATTTATAATCAATTAACATAAAACAAAGTCTATATAAGTAATAGAAAGCTACTTAATACAGTTGAGTTGTTATCAAATATTTTAAACACATTTTTCTCCTATAAAGTCCATAACACTTTTATATTCTTTTAAATTAATATTTTATTTGTTTATAAGTTAGATTCTAATTCTTTCTTGGTAATATTCTCCTTACGATGCAACAAGTAACTTTTACAAGATCAATCTTTGTTGTAAAAACATCTTTTTTCTAGTTAAAATATTATAATACAACACATTACACTAATTTATAATTAGAGATATACATATAATATTTATAATTCTTATTTTGGACAGATAGCCTTCAATATTATAAACTCTTAATTTTAATATTTTAGCATATTGTTTGTCAAAACTAAAAATTACAACTTTAGTGAATTTGCAAAATAAATTTTTAGATACCAATTTATTATTTTGACGCTAGAAATTTATTGATTAATTATCAATTTTGTCGTTGTAAAATATACAATAAAATATAATTTAACATAATTTTGCTAATTATCTATTGAAACTTCATTTATAAATAAACTTATAAAAGTTTTGTTATAATCTATCATATAAATATAAACTATCTGCTATACAAAACTTTACTATCACTAATCACAGTAAATTGATAAAGGAGTTCAATTTTAATGACTACTGAAATACATGCATTTAAATTACAAAATTATCTAACATTACAAATATAAAGATTTAATACTAAATCTATAATTATTGACAACAAATATTTATTTTGCTGTAAATATCCCAGCTCAGCTCATCTTCATATCAAAAAATTGTTTTAATTAATCCATACCGTAAGAAACATAAAAATGCAAAAGTTCAAAAAACAAGCATGTTGTAATGAAAACATCTTCAACTGTTTTTAAATTAATAAATGATTATTACAAGTGCATTTACACTGCTAGAAAAATATGGACATATTTAAAATTTTTAGCTTCGTATTTGTCTACAACATCTTAAAATTTTCTTTAATTAAGCTCAAATTATTTTTATAGTTACATTGTTAATTGTTGACATTTTGGTCAGATAAAAAGCTGTCTATTTTATTTTATTTTCTTTGATGATATTAAAATTTACCTGGAGAGAAATAACAAAGTGTTTAATAAGGTACATGTGTTACCATAGTTTTTAAAGTACTTTTTTTAACCACTCATTGTATTTACAAGCTTTTTAAATAATTTTATATCACTGACCTTTTTCTTTAATTCTTATATTTTCTTATTTCTCATCTTATAAAATTACATAAATGCTTAATTGAATTTAATCCGGGAACTGAACAAGCCATTTCAAGACATAAAAAGTTATTATGAAATATTTTTGCATAAACTTTGATGTATGCTTGGGACTATTGTCTTGTTAAAAATTAAAATCTTCATTTAGGCCTATTTCTCTAGCAGAAATCTTTTAATTTTTTGTAATAATGGATTCGTACATATATTTATATTTCTTTGATAGTTTCTAGTCTACTAACACCATAATATGACATGCAGCCCCATATAATGATACTGCCCCCTTCATGTTTTACTGTTGGCAGACAATTTTCAAAATTTAAAACTTTCCTTTTCGTCTATAGTTCTTTTTCTTCCATCAGAAGAAAATAGGTTTATTTTAGTTTCATCACCCTATATAATCTTTATCCTTTTTGACCATTCATTGGTCAATCTTAATCTACTGTTAATATTTTTTTGGTACTCGAGTTCTAAAAACAGTTTAATACATGTAGTTTCACTAGTTCTACTGTTTACTTTCTTTAATTTTAAGCTTTTTTGAATATGTAAAAGGTTTTGCTTATGGTTTTAGTTAAAACGATCAAATCATTTTCATCAAAAAACCGTTTTCTACCAGAACCAGGTTTTCGTAACATATTTTTAATTTTTCATATTTTTTTGACTATATTATAATCTGTAGTCCTTGGTATGTTTAACATTTGTGAAATTTCAATTTAGTATTTTTAGTAAATAAAGCTCTATTACTTCTAAACCACGCATAATTTATTTCCTTTTATACTTGTAATTAAAGGTTATAAGTATTAATTTGTTTTAAAATTTGGTTAAAAATTCAATTAAGATCAGTTAATTAAAATGTTTTATTTTTTAGGGTTATTTGATAAAAAAAATTTTTTATTTTTGACAATATGAAAATTAAACATAATAGCGTGGGTTATCACATAAGTTTATAAGGGTTTAAGCAAGTTTTAATAAAAATTGTTTTTATAGCTATTCTTTGAAACTTTTTAAACTTCCATTTTTTTCTAACAGTGTATTTTAATACTTTCAATTTATTTACATTGCCTCTAGAAAAACATGAAATTTCTTTTTGTTCATGTTTTATTTCAAATTTACTTTAAGTTACGCTATATAATTCAATCAAAAGGTGTTTTCCCACAGCTGAAGTAAAGGGTTGTTTTCCATTTTGGCTAAGCAATTTGGAGACATGTTCAAATTTTGAGAGTTGTTAATCTTTATAACCAGAATAGTCATTTTTCTGAGTTTATTCAAATGATTATTTCTCTTGGCTTGTTCCGATAGATTTATTGATCAAGCATGAACTTACATAAGTAGTTTATGTAACGAAACTAATCCTGCAGTTAAGAGTTTGTTTGGTTATATATAGATAAAAAGGTTGTCAAGTATAAGACCATTTTTAATAAAGAGGGTCGGTCTCATTATTGAACATTAAGAGGAATAACAAATTTGTAGCCGGGGGTTGTTATTCATATTTAAATAATTTAATACACAAATTATGTTAGTTTTTTAAAATTAATAAAAATTTTAAAAAATGCTCAACTTCTAAATGAGATTGTATTTTTAAATTAATTGCTTGTGGACCTTGAAAAAAATATACGTAATTCAAGAAGAAAATCGCAAAAGATTATGGGATTTGTTTGACATTAAATTAATTACAATTGAATAGCAGAATTTAATTTTTAAGAGAAATAAAATGTAAAGTTAAAGTTTTTATTTTTGTTTTTTTAAGGTAAAAAATTTAATCAAATTATAACCGTTTTAGGAAATTACCCTATACGGTTAATTTTTAGAATCTTATTTTTAAGTGCTTAACAACTCATTTTATACAATTTTAGTTATTTTTTTCATTTTAAATTATACTTTTTTAGGTAAAAAATAAAATTTTTTACCCATATATGAAGTTTCTCCTTTTCCAAATAAGTGTTATATCATCCAATTTAAGTATTCTAGATAATAATTCATCATTGAATACTAGTAATACGACACTTTCATTGGGTGTAGAAGACAGTGTCACGCATACACCTGACATTGTTTTATCAAATTACAGTGAATATGAAAATTTTTTAAGAGAAAACATTTCTTCAAAAAGACAACTGAATAAGAGAACTGCGGATGAAATAATCAAACTACCCGATGATCTATGTTAGATATGGTTTAATAACGAATATAGTTGATGATATTTTAAAAAAAGTTTTTGCAATAAATAAGATAAAATCATCAATTGATAAAACCAATAATTCAGAAAAGTTTTATTTTGATAAATATTTCAAAAAGTTTCAAGATTATATAAAGCATGGAAAAATCAAACGTTCAAATGATCCGTTATCGATTTTTTTTGAAACTCTTGGAAGGGAGACATATGATCTAATATATTTTGTAACCATTTTGGGTAAAAAAGTTAAAGAAGAAGATCGAAATCAATTAAACAAAAAGCTAGTAAATATTTTAGATGTTAAATTTAAAAATGAAAAAAGTTTGGAGGTTTTACAATTTTTTGATAAAAAAAAATTGATTAAATTTTTAGATACTTTAGCTGTAATTGATGCTAAAATTGAAGGGAAATGTAGAATTGCTATACCTCTTTTTCAATATAGATTAGAAATAATGTTTCGTGACGTTATAAAAAAATCAACTTCAACAGGCAATAGTATTAGCAATAAACAAGTCTTTAAGACAAGTAGTACAAAAACAATCAATGAGTCAGTACCATCAAAAGAAAATACATCTAAAAACGATCATTGGGGCTTCTGGTTTTCTATTGTTTGGTATATTTATATCTGTATTGCTTATTTTGTATATAAGTTACATTTTAAATAAAATTAGGTGTGGTGATATAAAATAAAGGCAATAAATAATCGAAATTTTTACTGTTTTTTAATAATGTATCTCTTTTAAATATTAAATACATCTCATGGTACAAATGACCACAAACTTAAAATTTCAAAGTTTATGGCGGAAACACGCAGTTATACAAAAAAAATATTAATCCCCTTTAAAGTTCTGGGTGCTCGTAGCTTAGTGGTCGAAAGCATTGCATTCATATTCAAAGAACCGGGTTCGATTCCCGACGAGCACCTGTTTGTTTCTATTTCGAAGATGGTGGTTTAACATCTAATGTTGAAAAAGGATTACGTAAGTCATTAAGTTGATTCATGAAACTTGTGTGCAGTCCAGCCACAAGAAGATTAACATCTAGTTTAGAAACGCACCTTAAGGCTAAAAAAAATGTGGTCTTGTACTACACTAAGTGTACTTAATTGTACTTCAAGGGTTAAATTAGTGAAGCCCTAGCTGGTGCACTCTGGGGTGGGATCCTTCGAGCTAATTAAGGGACTAGACGAAGTAGAGTTGGAAGATCTCGTGGACCATATCCAACAGGATTCTGTAGCACGCTGGCCGAAACTTGTGGGAGACAAGTGGTCAACGCAGTCCATTAATATGCAGGACTGGTGATGTGGAAATGTAAGAAGGTGTACACGAAAATACAGGTGATAGTAGGGGCCTTTCGATGCTTGTACGATGATGTCTCTCCCTGGGTCATTCAACCCGTGCCCGATAATTGTATCTGCTGTGGACCTAGTCTGGACAGGGTATGGATATAAACGGTAACCTTGTCTCCTGGAGCCAAAGTCTAATGAATACGGCGGAGCTTGCTGCACCGGTAAGTTTAAATTGTGGTAGTTTTAGTGTGTAAGAATCTCACAGTATCAGTTACATAAAAATCACAGTCTCAAGTTCGCAGGTTCCTATGTAAGGTTTCTGCCCTCCGTAATTGCAAAGAAAAAAAAATTTAATTTTCTTAAGGCTTAATTTTATATTTTTTTGCTGGGGAGGGGGTAAGTTAGAAACCTAACTTCTTTTTTTTGATAAAGCGATTGTAGTATAACTAAGGGAGATTTTTAAAATGATATTAGAAAGCATTAAAAACATTTTATTTAAACACTTTTACATAGTTCAACAAAAATATATGGCTTTTTGTTAGAGCATAAAGTTTAAAATAATAATAATTGTTTTTATTGAACTTCATTTAAAATGTATAGAATGCAAATTTTGACGTAATTATCTTTGTTTATATAATACCAATTTAAACACTTATTAAATTCACTAAATATTTTGTTTCTTAACAATAACGGTATATTTTCTTTGAAAACAGCATTTTGCAAACTTTTTAAATCAAATAAATTGTCAAAAATATTCTTTTCGTTAATAAAACGCATAAACCAATATAACAATTTTGCATTGTTACCAGATGTCAAACGATAACCTGGTATAAGTTTAATAATATGATTTAAACTAATCTTAATAAATTCAATATAATCCAGTAAGTATTCCTTCGTTTCTGCATCTAATGATGATTCTGTTATAGAATCTTTAAATTTAGGTACAATAGAAGATAATATGGAACGTGTGTCTGTTTTCCATTGACTAAGAATAGTGCGAGAGCTATAATATTTGTTTTTATCAATAGATTTACTATAAGTTTTTAAAAAATTTATAATAAATTGCTTATCATATTCAAATTCTTTCTCAATAAAAGAATTTAAAGCAGAAAGTTTCGTTTTTAAGTCAGGCGTTTGATAACTCTTATGTAATTCTTGGAAATTTTGTATAGCATCCGTGTTATAAGAAATCACATTTTGATTATTTTCTAAAAATTCGTTTTGAAATCCTAACATTTTATCTGCTAAAAAGTCTAAATAATTTTTTTTTCTTGAAGGATCACATGTTTTTTCGATATCTTTTTTATCTCCAGCATCAGAGTGTTTAGAAGGGTTTTCTGATAAATTTTGTAAAGTGCTAGTATTATTTTTAGATAAACTTTTTTCACTTTCATTCTCTAACATATCATTTTGCGTATTTTCTTCCAAATCTTGAGTCAAATCTATCACTTCGTTAAAACAATCTAACGGTACAGGGTTTTCAGATTTGTTTAATATAAGCTTAGGCTTTTTGCATGGATGAATTGACGTGCAAGTCTTCTTTCTAGATCTAGTTTTAACGTATGTATTATTTTGAATATTTTCTTCCAAATCTTGAGTCAAATCTATCACTTCGTTAAAACAATCTAACGGTACAGGGTTTTCAGATTCGTTTAATATAAGCTTAGGCTTTTTGCATGGATGAATTGACGTGTAAGTCTTCTTTCTAGATCTAGTTTTAACGTATGTATTATTTTGAATATTTTCTTCTGATTTTTGAGTCAAATTTGTTGCTTTGTTAGAAACTTCTAGCGGTACAGGGGTTTCAGATTCGTTTAATATAAGCTTAGGCTTTTTGCATGGATACCATGACGTGCAGATCTTCTTTATAACACTTATTTTAACACATGTATTATTTTGAATATTTTCTTCTGATTTTTGAGTCAAATTAGTTGCTTTGTTAAAACAATCTAACGGTACAGGGTTTTCAATTTCGTTTAACACATTTTCAGTATTTTTTACTGATTGACATGGCATGCAAGTCTCATTTTCAGCTCTAGTTTTAACACATGTATTATTTTGACTATTTTCTTCTGATTTTTGAGTCAAATTTGTTACTTCGTTAGAAACTTCTAGCGGTACAGAAGTTTCGGTTTCGTTTAACATAATCTTAGACTTTTTTACTGATTGACATGGCATGCAAGTCTCATTTTCAGCTCTAGTTTTAACACATGTATTATTTTGACCAGAATGCTCTAAATCACGAGTTAAATCTATTGCTTTGTAAGAAAAATCTAACGGTAAAGGGGTTTCAGATTCATTTAACACATTTTCCGCTCTGGTTTTAACGTATGCATCATATTGACCAAAATTCTGTGAATTATAAATTTTTTTTGTAATGTCACTCTCCAAAAAATACTCTTCTTGATTTTGATTTAAAATGCAATGGTTTTCATCATTTGATTCCTCGTTAAACTCTTTAATTGTTGAATTATATATAAAAAAAATATATTGCAACATATTGGGGCCAATATTAAAAAAGTTTAAATAAACTTTTGATAATTAAATAAAAAAATATGTTGGACAATTTTTTTAAAAATGTATTTGCGTGAAAAACGCCAATTACTCCGTTATCCTGATGCTTGACTAAGGACAAAGAGCTTTAGATTTATTTTAGAACTACTAAATTTTCAAAAAAAAAATTTAAACAGTCAAAAACGGTACCTTCTCAAAACGTACAATTCCCAAAACGTCTTAAAATGTAAAAAATTTTTCAACTCTTAAATGAGTCGTTTATTTTGGATCACAAGCCAAAAAGGGAACCAAGTGCCATTTTTAGACAACTTTGTCTATGACATAAAATTAAAGATAGTAATGGCAAAATATACTGGAAGTGTTTGCAAACATTGTGTAAAGCAAGGACAACAACTTCTAACGATGAACTATTTATATCATAAAATATTAATAATACAATAAATTTTACATGTTATTTTGATTTAAAAATAAAAATTATCATGCATGGAAAATGATGATGTCACCATTTTTATCAACTAATGCTCTTTATAATGATGCAGTTAGAGTGTTATGTGAAAAGTACTAATTTTGTAGTGACACATTTTATAGTTTAAAAACATCTATTTGTAGGTGGAAGTCATACTACATGCCATTATCAGTATACTTGATTCAGCCAGCTTTAATATTGCTGAGTTTGAATACCTAATGGTATAAACTTCTTGCTCACAAGAGAATTAGAAGAACAAATGCATTATATTATGTGATATTGAGTTTTTAAGAAGGCTTACGCTTTCTCGAACTTTACATGTAATGATGAATGGGATTTTAAGTCATCATCTAGTAATTTTCATCAGATTTAAATTATACATGGAAGTTTTAAAGGAGAAGTTTTCTGTTATTTTATCGTTTTTTAACAAATAAAATAATAAAGACATATGTTAATACTTTTAATTCATTAACATTGTTTTTAGAAAACACTGAAATATATTTTTGTACAAATTGACTAAAAAGTTGCAATATCTAATGAAATTTAAAGGTTGTTACCGACAGCTGAAATAAAGGGTATTTCTTCCATTTTGGCCAAGCAATTTGGAGACGTGTTCAAATTTTGAGAGTTGTTAATCTTTATAACCAGAATAGTCAATTTTCTGAGTTAATTCAAATAATTACTTCTCTTGGCTTGTTTTGATATAATTAATTGATCAGGCACGAACTTACATAATTAGTTTATGTTACGAAACTAATCCTGCAGTTAAGAGTTTATTTAGTATATATAGATAAACTGGTTGTCAAATATAAGACCATTTTTCAGTGAAATAATATAGTCTCCTTTTAAAACTTTAAGAATAGGAACAAATAATGCAGCAGAAGAATGTCCTGTAAAATTAAACAATTTGTAAATAAAAACAATTTTAGTTGTGCAAAAATGATAAAAGTATTAAAAAATAAACAAATTCTAAATGAGATTAAATTTAATTTCTTGCTTGTGGACCTTTAAAAAAAATATATGTAAGTCAAGAAGAAAACATTACAAGTTTATGAGATTTGTTTTATAATCAGTTTGTACAATACAAGAGCTGCTACATGGTGTAAAAGGAACAATAAAATTTAATGTCATAGTTTTTAACATTTTTTTTTAGGATTAAAAATTTTGAGCGTTCTGGAACGTAGCCGTTAGATGTTATCCAAATTGTAGTAAATATTGATTTAACTTTTTGATAAAGTTATTTTAAATATTAGTATAACAATAAATTAATCAATAAACTACTTAGAATATAAGACTTTTTAATATTGCTTTTTTTATTTAATAAATTAAAGGGAGATTTTACCATGTTTAGTTTTTTAATTTACTCAAAAGGCTATTTTAAGATAAAAATAAATTTTATCCTTTATTTAAATGAACGGTAAAGTAAAAGGAATACTAATACTAGTTTTTTGTGTATTACCGGTATTTTTATATTACTTAAGTACTAATATTAAACCCACGAAAGTGAAACATATAAGCAATCCTACTAAGACTATAATGTCATTAGATGATAATTTTATTGAAAAAATTTTTGTAAACGATGTTCTTAAATCTGCCATTAAAGATCGTTCAATAAACCAGGAAAGTAGATTGTTTTTTTTTTGCTCTATTTGTTGTCTCTAATTTTAAAAAGACATTGATAGATGAACTAGACTTTCATGACTTATATCAAATTTATGATGCAAAACTAGCAGAAAAATATAAAAAATATTACAAGAATTTACAAGATATTAATTTAGCAGTGTTAGAATGCGTTAAATCTCACAAAGTTAAATTAATTTTTTTATTACACAAATTATCACAAAGTTTTGGCAATTGTCAAGATACTTCATTTTTACGTTCTAAAATCAAACTGATTTTAGATACTTTGCAAGACGAAAAAAAAACCTATACAGATCACGTATATGTTTTTTTAAAATTAAATGAAGATAAGATTACACAAGAATTTAATTCTAGCAAGCAAAACAGAAATGAAAAATTAAACAATTTATTATTATCTATAAATAATTTTTATAAATTGATGAAAAATTATGAATATACATACATAGAAGCGATTTTGGCAATTTTAACAGATAGCTTAATTTTAGAAGTAGTTGTTGAGGGCTATAAAAATTTTATTGAAAAAATATAATTTTTAATCTATTTTTTGTGCATATATTTTTTTTGATATTTTTCCAAACGCCTAAAATTTTTTAACTTCTTAAATTATAATTGATTTTAAATTACAAATCAGAAAATAAACCAAGTACTAGTTATAGACAATTTTTTTTCTAAATACAAAATTAAAGGGTGATACGAATATTCGTCCCACTTTTAGGGGGAAAAAATTTTATTTGTTTGTTTTATTTAATTTTTTTTCTCCTAAAAGTGGGACAAATATTCAAAAAATAATAGATTTAATTATTTAATATTATTTTATAATGCAAATAAATATCTCAATGAACAATTGTTTCTTATATTTTACATTAAATTGTTTTTAGGTCAAAAAATGCAATTAACACAAAAGTCATTATGCAAAGTTTTAATAATAAAACTGCTCAAATCTATGTAGTAATTATGTGTACAGATTGCAATAAATTTACAATTCCTTAAAACACATTTTTACTTAATTAAAGCCCGCTCTCTTTTTTGTATTTTATATATCAAGTTGTTATCATCAACAACTTGATAATTTCCTCTTTAGCTTTTTGTAACATAAAACTTTAGGGGTTAAAAAAATACTATTATTTATTTTTTTAACCCCTAAAGTGGGACGAATGTTCTCGGTACCACCTATAAATACTCACTTGTGGTTTCCCTCTTTTTCATTTAGATAAAAATAATTGTCAAAACTATTTAAGATTGGGCGGCACTAGAAATCTATAATTCAATTGTGTTAAAAGTTAATCTTTATAAATGCAAAAAAATTAGAAATTTCCTTTAAATTAATAGATCTCTGCATATTAGAACATATAAATTAATACTTTACTCTAAAAATAATTTAAATGTATAAATTAAAAGTTATATAGACATGTTTATAAAATAACATTATATCATCTTAAATAAAAAGTATTTAAGGAGTCTTAAACATATTTCGTTATTACAATAAGTTAATTTTATAACATTAAAAAATATTACAAGATGTACAAGAAAAACAAAAATCACTCTTTGCCCACAAATAACCACCTGGTGATACAAAAACTGTTTAAAAAGGTATTTTTAGTCCATGGACTTCAATACTTCTCAAAATGTAATGTAAGTCTAAAAAAATAATTAATGAGATAATTCATAGAGTATTTTTTCTAATCTGCTTCTATCAACTGCATTTTGAATTATTTTTTCTAAATTAATGATAAATTTTTCAAATGATATTATAAATCTATCAATTTTTCTATAAAATTTTTTTAATACATATGCTGCTATCATTAAATCCTGTTTTATCTTATTGAATTCTAAATTTTCTTTAGGTAGTTCTTGAAAGATGCATTCATTAAACTTTAAAAGTATACTAGGCAAATCAATATTATTAACGATAACTACTAAATTATTTCGTTTAAGTTTAAATAAGTCTATAAAAACATTATTTTTCTCTAAATCATCGATCTTAAACTTAATTGTCATACAATCAATGGTCTTAGCAATGAACTCAAAAATAAAAATGTAAAAAAATAGTTTACTGTCTTTTACTTGAACATTTAATTAAAAATATGTTTTTCATATATTTTTATACTATCTTGTAAGTCCTTAAACTTTTTGCGTACTGTATTTTGTATGCTATTGATTTTTAATTTGCCTTCTTTTGAAAAAGAAATATAAGCATAATTCTTTCTTCTTCTTATCAGTATCCTTTCGCGTTTCAAAGAATTTAACAATCTGTATCCTGACTCGACTTGACTTAATAGCTCATAATAAATATTAGTCTCGTCTTTTAAACATTTATCTGTAAGGTAACTTAGCATGTTATATTCTTCTTTTTTAACATAAGACAATTAATACCATATTTATAAAAAAAATAGTTTTGATATTCAATGTAATTATTTTTTGCAATATTTACTGTTTTAGACTTTTTTTAATGACTCTAAATCATGTTTATTATTAAAGAAAATCAAATCTTCATTAGATGATTCGTAACTTCTTTTAGTACTAGCTAAATAAACTTGAAATAAAATATTAAAGATTAGTATCATAGAAGGGGTTTAAAATGTTTTTTTAATTAATCCTAAAATGGTATTTTGTAAAAACGCCCAATTCCCAAAACAATCAAAAGATTTAAAAGTTTCTAACCCTAAAAAAACAAAAATAAAAATTTTGACATTTAATTTTATTGCTCTCTTTAAACCATGTAGCAGCTATTGTAATGTACAAACTGATTATAAAACAAATTCCATTAAATTTTTATATTTTCTTTTTAAATTAGGAAAAATTTTTAAGGTTTTTAAAAACAATTAATTTAATTTAATCTCATTCAGAAGTTGAGCATTTTTGTATACTTTAAAACTTCAGTAGAAGTATATAATTTGTGTATTAAATTATTTAAATATGAATAATAACCCCCGGCTACATTATTTGTTCCTATTCTTAAAGTTTTAAAAGGAGACTATATTATTTCACTGAAAAATGGTCTTATATTTGACAACCAACTTATCTATATATACTAAATAAACTCTTAACTGCAGGATTAGTTTCGTAACATAAACTAATTATGTAAGTTCGTGCCTGATCAATTAATTATATCAAAACAAGCCAAGAGAAGTAATAATTTGAATTAACTCAGAAAATTGACTATTCTGGTTATAAAGATTAACAACTCTCAAAATTTGAACACGTCTCCAAATTGCTTGGCCAAAATGGAAGAAATACCCTATATTTCAGCTGTCGGTAACAACCTTTAAATTTCATTAGATATTGCAACCTAAAGTAAACATGAACAAAAAGATATTTCAGTGTTTTCTAGAGACAATGTTAATGAATTAAAAGTATTAACATATGTCTTTATTATTTTATATGCTAAAAAACGATAAAATAACAGAAAACTTCTTCTTTAAAACTTCCATGTATAATTTAAATCTGATAAAAATTACTAGATGATGACTTAAAATCCCATTCATCATTACATGTAAATTACGAGAAAGCGTAAACTCAATATCACATAATATAATGCATTTGTTCTTCTAATTCTCTTGTGAGCAAGAAGTTTATACCATAGGTATTCAAACTCAGCAACATTAAAGCTGGCTGAATCAAGTATACTGATAATGGCATGTAGTATGACTTTCACCTACAAATAGATGTTTTTAAACTATAAAATGTGTCACTATAAAATTAGTACTTTTCACATAACACTCTAACTGCATCATTATAAAGTGCATTAGTTGATAAAAATGGTGACATCATCATTTTCCTCTGCACAATGTTTTTCATTTCTGATTTTATAACAACATCAAAGTCACTATTATGCATATGCATACCAGTTATTTGAAAAGTTCATCGTTAAAAGTTGTTGTTCTTGCTTTACACAATGTTTGCAAACACTTCCAGTATATTTTGCCATTGATATCTTTAATTTTATTTTTAGAGACAAAATTGTCTAAAACAAGCACTTTATTCCTTTTCGGATTTGTATTCCAAAGTCAATTATGATTTAAGAAATTTAAAATTTTTACAAAATTGGAGACCTTAAAGATATCACCAATTAAAATACGTAATGCTTTAAACTCAAACTATTACTAATTTTGGTTTAGCTAACCTTTTTTAAACGTAAACAATAAATTTTAAAGTTAGAATTTTATATGTCATCTTTTTAAATTATACTTGTAATGATTTTGAGCTTTACTGACATTTTTGTTTAATTTGAGTTCAATCTTTTAAATTTAGATTGTGACTTTAATGTTTTTACTTTTTCTTAAAACTTTTGATTAACTAAACATTTCAAATTTTATTGAACTTTCTTGTTTAACATGATTTTAGTCATTTTATTTCCCTAAGGATGAATATTACAAATATCTACGACTTTTACTTAAATAAAGTTTTAAATGAACTTTCTTTATTACACTTATCAAAACACTCTTCTTTACTGTCAAATTTAAAAATTAAAACAGTAGTCTTTGATTTTTGTGGAAAAATAAAACAATATGGTAAATATTTTTGTCAAATTGGAGATTTCTATTTAATAGAAGATGATTGGGAGAATGATATAGAAAATATGTTATCTAATTATGACCTAATATATTTTTTTGAGGATCTTATGTTTATTGATGACAATGTTTTTTACAAAAAATACAGTAAAAACAGAGGTTTTATCTTTGTAATTTTTTCTAAAGGATCTTTTAAAAACATGTATATTTTGTAAATACCAAACTTTTTAGATTTTGTTTGTATACAAACAAATTTATGATATATTATTGTTTTTATCAAAATATGTATTAATTAAATAGTTTTGTAAAAAAATTTATTAGAAGGGATATGGATTTCTTTGAACACAAAAAATATAAAAAAATATTAGAAGAATGTGTATTAATACCTTTTAAATCATTAATACATCCTAATATAAATATATTGCCTGGGTTAATAAATTTTAATATTCCATTGCAGGATTTTAAAACCTCACATTTTAGTATAACTTTACAATATGGGAGTTATAAGTGGATAATTAAAAAGAATAAGTATAAAATCTACACTTTGTGCAACGAATTATCAAAAAGAGGAATTCAAATTAAATCTTATAATGATCTAGGGAATTTATTTAGTGTTACAAAATCTCAAATTGAAAATATTATATCTGAAATAATTGAAAAAATGAGATTTTTCAATATGTTAGAAGTTTTTACATTTTTTAGAATTTCAAAATATTCATTTTATGGATTAAGATTATTTGAGGAAAAATTTCATATTTCTAGTAAGTTATTATCCTCGGAATGCTGTTGTTTTTATAATAGACAAATATTTAAATCTTACTATCTCGTTTGTAAATCCACACATATGATTTTGATTGATTTTAAAAAAAATTTTAAAGTGACAAAAATTTTTTTTTATAAAAAAAACTTTGATTATAAAATTTCGCGCGGCACTTTAAAAACTTCATTGAATATTGTAGATGGAGATAAAGTTTATAAAATTACATCTCTACATAAAGAAAGAGTTGAGCTATTATTTGAAGAAATACAGAATTGTATGTATCTATATAATAATTCGATCACTATAGATAACTTTCTAGAGTTTTCCTCTTTTAGTCCTTTAAGACACAACAATATTGTAAATTTCTTTATAGATGGAAGAAATTATTTTGAAGATTTATATTTTAATATAAAAAAAGCTAAAACGGAAATATTTTTAGCCGGGTGGTGGATTTTCCCGAAATTATTTCTTAAGAGAAGTAAAAAAGGATTATTTAAAAAAAAATATCGACTGGATTTTTTATTAAAAAGTGTAGCGGAGCGAGGAGTAAAAATCTATATTCTGATTTATCATGAAATACAATTTACTGTTTCTATCAATTCTCAATATACTTACGATATTTTTAACAATCTACATTCTAACATCACAGTAATAAGGCATCCAAAAAAACGCACCTAATAATTTTATATATTGGACTAATCATGAAAAAATTGTCGTAATTGATCAAAAGATTTCTTATATAGGTGGAATAGATTTATGTTTAGGAAGATATGATACAAAAAACCATTTTTTATTTGATATAGAAAAAAATTTTCAAATTAAAATAAAAAAAAAATTGATTGTATAAAAAATATGAAGGCATTTATGGCCAGGTATGGATTTTTATAATCCTTTAAAACGAGATTTTAAATTTTTAGATCGAGCTGAAAAGTCATTAATTGATAGAAGAAAAATACCAAGGATGCCATGGCATGACATTCAAATTAAAATTATTGGTGGATCCGCATTTGATATATCTATGCATTTTATTCAAAGGTGGAATTTTGTTGTTGCAGATAATTTATTAATACCTAATGAAATGTTTCTTTCGAATAAAATCAATAATATTTTCCCTTATGTAACCTGTCAAGCTTTAAGATCGATCGGAAGATGGTCAATAGATGAACCAATTGAAAATTCAATTTATAAAAAGTATTTAGAAATTATTAAAAATTCTAAAAAATTTTTATATTTCGAAAATCAGTTTTTTATAACAAATTCCATAGAAGACGTCACACAGCCGAAAAACTTAATAGGATTGGAAATAGTTAATCGGATTATTCAAGCACATAAAAAAAATGAAAAATTTAAGGTTTATATAGTAATTCCAATTTTACCGGCTTTTGAACTTGACATCTCCATAGAAATGAATTCTACACTTATGCATATACTTAAGATGCAATCAGAATGTATTAAAAAAATAATTCTTCATTAATTAATGTATTAAAAAGTGAAGGAATCAATTACAAAGATTATATAGTATTTTTATCTTTACAGAAGTATCAAAAAAATGATAAAGATTACCATATTGAGCAAATTTATGTCCATTCAAAAATAATGATTGCCGATGGAACTAAAATGATTATTGGTAGTGCTAATATTATAGAAGTTTATTAGGAAATAGAGACCAGAAATAGGATTATATAGAAGATTATAAATTTAATGAAATACAAAGCTTGTTAAAAAGTTTATTTATGGAACATTTAAATATTAAAAATTTTAAAAAGAAAAATCAATTTATGCAAAAATTTTTTACAGAAAAAAATTTAAAACTTGAAAGTGACGATTTTTTTTCAATATACAAAAATTGCTTATAATAATACAAAGTTGTATAGTTCGATGTTTAGTAATTTTTAAGTAATGAGATAAAACATTTTTTGCTTACAATAAGGCACTTGAAAAAAAAGACGAAGTGAAAAAAGAGAATTTTGATAAAATTTTAGGAAATTTTGTATTGTATCCTTTTAAATTTTTAATTGATGAAGATCTTGAGTCGGGATTTCTAAGTTTAAATTCGATCATACCAGAAGAAATTTATTATTAATAAATTAGAGCTTGTAACTTTTTATAATACAGATCATAGTAATAAATTAGATTTTATGATTTATTTATAATAATTAATAATTAAGAATTTAAGTCTTATATAAAATAATAAGTTATAAATTAGATTTTATTATCAATAAATAACAATTAATGAATTAGATTTAATGATTTATTTATAATAATTAATAAATAAGAATTTAAGTCTTATATAAAATAACAATTAATAAATAAGAATTTATTATCAATATATAAAAAGTATTATTAAGCATCTTTAATTTTCCTTTATTATATAAAATTTATCATATGAAATTACAGTTAAAAATTCCTTTTAAATTTTTTATTACCCTTTTATGTTTTTTAGAAGTAGTAATTATTCTATTGCTGACCATACCACCGAGCCATTTTCAAATATCCATAAAACTGAAAAAAAAATCCAAGAATTGGCAATTGCAAAGGATGGACAAATATTTTACGCACAAGATAATTTTATCTGTAAGATGAATACTCTAAAAAAAAATAAAAGTCAAAATGAAATTTCAATATTGAAAATATACAATGATTTGATTTGTAGTGGAGACATAAAAGGAATTGTTAAACTTTTCAGTAAAAATATTTTGATAAGAAGCTACAATGAACACACAAATAAAATTAATGCTCTAGCTTTGTACGATAATAAAATTTTAATATCGGGGTCAGATGATGCCACTGTGAAATTTTACAATATTTTAGAATCTAAATCTTTTAGACATTTGATTGGTTAATGACAGAAAATGTCTTACTATCCAAGACAACTTATTGTATATTGGACTTTTGAATGGCTTTATATATGTAATAGATCTTGTCACATATGACAAAATAAAAGAGATTTAAAATTAGGAATAACAAATTTAGATATAAAAAATAAGGAAATATTTTTACTTCGTCAAATAAAATTTATAAATTCAATGAAGAAGTGAAACAATTGGGAAGCCATACAAAATTTATTACAAAAATGAAAATTATAGAAAATAAAATTTTCACGATTTCATTAGATGGATTTTTCAAAGTTTGGTCTTTTGAAGGACATCTTTTTTCTAAGGTTTATTTTAGTAGTCCAATTTTGTCTTTTGACAATTTTGAAAAAGTGTTTTATTTTGGCCTAGAAATCGGTAAAATGTCAATTAGGAGGGACAACAAGCAATGAAAAGAAAACTGTTATTAAAAATAGAAATATAAAGATTACGAGGAGGAAATTAGGTATAAAGTTTTAGAACAAAATATAAGTAAAACACAGATAGAAAGATTATTAAAAAAATGAACACAAAGGGGCCTTAAAACAAGTTTTAGATGATAAAAAATTTATTGAAATTTTGGTGTTTTATATTTTTTACAACAAAATCGTAAATTAAAAAATGCAATTTTGTTTATAGAAAAAAAATATTTAATTGACTTATTAGATTTTATAATTGATAATTTACAAATTCCTGTTTTATTTGAAATTCTTCATGAAGTTTTAAAAATTATACTTTCTGTCTACTTGGAGGATTTTTCTGACGATGATGAACTTTTTGATAAATTAATTTTGTTAAGTGAGGTTGTTGACGAAGAATGTCTTTTTCAAGAAAAGTTAATAGAAGTTTATAGTTTTTTAGAATGTTACGAATAAAGACTACATTTTTTATCCCTTATTTTCTGATATGTTTGAAGACATTGTTGAGCAAATTGTAAAATCTTATAAATATTCCAATTATAACAATATGACCTTTTTATCTTCATTTTTATATTCTCATTCTTCTAAATATAAAATATTGTTACCTATTTCTTTATATTACACAGGAGAATACACTAGGGCTTTATCTTTTTTTATAGACATTAATACCCCAACTTCTTTATATTACAAATATCTTTGTTATAATAAATTAAAAGAGTACACTAATGCTTTAGCTTGTTTAAAAAAGCTTATCTCTGATGATTTTAATGAAGATGTTTTTGACTTAGAAATTTTTTTAGTAAATAAAAATGATAAAGAATATTTTTACAATGATATGGCTTTGTTGCATACACAATTATATGAAAGGGAAGAAGCAATACGGTTTTTTAAGTTAAGTTATTCAATTTTTCCAATTTTCAATACAATTGAAAATTTACATTATGAAAATGAATTGAAAGAATGTCTTTGTAAACCAAATAGTAATTTTAAACTTAAAGAAAATAAGAGAAATGGATTTTTAAAGAGTAAAACAAGTTTAGACGAGTTTGTTTTTGACATTTCTTCATCTGAAAATAAATTGGAAAAATACTCGAGGTTTATTCCCGGAATAGGGTCGTATTCACTAGCTTTTTATGCAAAAAATCAATTTGATCTCGGACTTACAGAAAGTTGTAAAAAGCTTTTTTACATTATAAAACACAAAGATCCTAAATTTCTATACAACATGGACTATTTTAGCACTGCTTTATGGAATTCACCTGATATTACAGAATTAGGAATATTATGTAAAAATTTAATATTAGATTCTCCTAATAGCTCTATAACTTGGAAAGCACTAGGAAATTATTATAATCATAAAAATGATTATAAAAGGAGTATTTTATGTCTAAAAAGAAGTCTTTATATAGAAAATGATGCTTATACCTTAAATTTACTAGGATTTGAAAGTGTGTATAAAAATGAATATATGGAAGCATTAGATTATTTTAAAAAGAGCACTTTGATGCTTAAAAATAATTATAAATCTCTTTATGGTTGTGCACTGGTTTACGACAAAATTGATAAAAAATCAACTGCTGATTTTTACTTTAAAAAATGTTTGTTTAATAACCAACTCCGAGTAATGGGAATGAAATTTTACATTAAGCATGGGGAGTTAGACATAGCCTTACAAATTTATAAGAATGCATTAAATTTTGATTCAATAGATGTTAATAGACTTGTTAAACAAACAATTGATAAAAATAAAAAATATGATGATATTGAAGAATTTTTAATACTTGAATTTGTTGAAATATTAGCAAATTTGAATTTATTAGATTTTGCTAGAGAAGTTCTAAGTGTTGTCGAATACAGAGGAGATACTTTTTATAAAAAGAAAGAAATTGTATATGAAAAAAAGCATGCTTTTATTTAATCAGCGAGATACATTTATTAAATAGTTATTATTGAATAATATTTTTAAGAATTAAGTCTCTATTGAATATAATTTAAATAGGACTTTACTGAATATAATTTAAATAGGACTTTACTGAATATAATACCTACTTTATATTAGTTTTTTTTAAATTAGAATAATATAAAATAAGACTAGTATAAAAATAGGTACTTCATAAATAAATTTTATAGTTATCTAAAAAAGAATTATAATTTTTTTCTGTAAAAATTTAAGAAGTAACAGATTCAAATCTTTAGCTATATTTATATTTTTTTACTATAAGAATCTGTTTTTCAGTGTAAAATGACCTATCTATTAATTGGATGCTATCCTGTATTTAAATAAATAAGATGCTATATTATTTTAAGGAATAAGGTGTTTCTTATTTCTTTTTCATTTATGCAAATAATAAATTTTAAAATAGCCAATCAATTTATTATGTCATAATTTTATAAATTAAAATTTATTTTAATTCTAAATTTTATGTGTAAACGACCATTTCATGCTCTTTTTCATTAAATCCACATTTCTCGTAAAATTTAATATTTTTCTGTTCACAGACAAGAGCAATTTTATAACAATTATTTCTTTTTCCGTAATCAAGTAAATGTTCAACTATTCTTTTACCTATCCCAAGACCTCTTTTTTCCCCTAATACAACAATATCTTCTATATGTCCTTTTATTACACACCCTCTAATAAATTTATATTCTAAAAAAATTGTACCACTTCCAAGTATATTTCTTGTTTCAGGGTCTTGTGCAACTACAACGTAATAATCTTTTTTATTTTTCATTAGTGTAAGTCTATTTAAAAATGTTTCTTTGGTAATGTCTACTGGTGAAGTAAGTTCATTAATACATTTTATATAACCATTATCATAATCTTCTTCTTTTAATTCTCTTAAAATAAATTTATCTCTCATACGGTTAGTATTAGAAATTTTTATAAATTAAAAAGGAGTAATTAAAAAACGTAAAATGACTAATAAATTTTTAATTGTGACTTCTGTAACCAAAAACTCGTTTCATGTGCATAAAACTTAACTTGGGGATTGTAACCATTAAGAGTGTTATAAAATAAAACAATAATAAAGTATTATTCCACTTAACAAGCTTATTAACAACTACAAAAAGTAGTGCTGGATACAAAGCAAGAAATCTAACCTGTGTTGTATCATCAGATTGTTCTACAATTTGTTCCCAAAAAGTGTGATTGTAAAATTCCTCAGAAAAAGGGTCACCCACTTTCCAATGAAAAAAATAAAATGTAATTAAATTGTAAGAAATTAAACTTAATTGCCAACTAACATTTTCTGAAAATAGAAAATAAATTGTAAGTTTCAAAATTATAAATAAAACAATGTGAACGAACCAACTTCCTTTTTGAAAAATCCAAGAAATATTTTCTGACATGTCCACTCTCATTTTAAGGAATAAGAATTTGTTTAAAATTTATTCTGTGTAAACAAATAAATTTAGAAATTGTTTTAGAATTGATGAACAATTAATTTCCAAATTGATAATATTCTTCTCCTTTTTAAATTTATGTTTAGCAAAAAAAACTAATTGATCATTTGTCATTACGTAATAAATTGACTCATTGTTGTTTTTTGCAAGAATTTCCCTATTTCTAATTAATTTATCTAAAAATGGAGTATCTTCTATAAGATATTTACAAATTAAATATCTCTTCAATGACTCATAATATAAATCTTTTTTACTTATATTATATTATTACTATATTATTATTATTTATATTACTATTATTACTATATTATTACTATTATACTATTATTATTTACTATTATTACTATATTATATATATTATTACTATTATATACTATTATTACTATATTACTATTATTACTATTATTACTATTATTACTATTATTATATTATTATTAGTATCATTAATAGTGCTGTCATTCCTATTTAATATATCAAGTTCATGTATTTCTTCTAAATTATGCAAATCATATTTGTGATTATTAAATAAATCTTTTTCAAAATAAAGAAAATCTTCGTCAGCTTCAAAAGAATTCAATTTCTCTTTCTCTAAAAAAAAATTTATTTGATTTTCTATAGGGAAAGATGCTTCATCATAAAAATTCAAATTTTTTAAAGCTCTATGAAATTTTATCATATTTTGACGAATATAAAATTTTAAGTAAAATTGTATATTTTCTATTCTCCAGTCAATTACTGTACTAGGGGATATAGTAAAATTTTGAAATAGTAAAAAATCATCATAATTATAAAAATCCCCTATTTTATAACAAGTAATATTTTTGAAATCTATTTGTAATTTTCTATAACTTTTAATATTTGGAAAAATCTTTTTATATTTGCAAGTGAACAACCCTGACTCGACAATTTGTGTCCGACATTTTACACAGTCAATAATAAAAATAACCCCAGAAGTAGTTAATAAAGAAATATAACATACATAAGGTATATAAGTTCTATAAGAGTGATCATATACATCTATAAGATACAAATCCAAGGTTAATAACATATTATTAAAAGAATTAGTATCACTAACAAATTCTATTTTATATTTTTCAGGTATAAAAAAAATTTGTACAAAATGTGTACAAACAAAATTTAAATTTTTAATAAATTTATGCAAAATTTTTTTACAATTTTTACCAATAAAAAAATCAACCTTTTCTTTAGAAACCAAAACCAAGACTTCTTTTTTATTTATGCTCGTTTCTTTATTTTTTATATTTTTTTTTATTTTTAATTCATCATAATTATAAATTGGCTTGATTTGTTTTATAATGTCCAGTATATTTTTATAAAAAATTTTGTCTATTTTTGTTTCATTAGATTTTTGTATTGTTTTGTTTAAATTTTCTAAAAAGGTTTTTGCAATTTTAGCAAGTTGCTTCATGGGTGCAAAATAAAATTGCAAATTTATAAACTCATTAATAAAAAATAAACTATATTCATTTAATGTGCATCTATAGAAAACAACAAACTCATTTAATGTGCATAAATAGGAAAAAACAAACTCATTAAATGTGCATAAATAGGAAACAACAAACTCATTTAATGTGCATAAATAAAATATAATTATAATTAAGCTGATGTGAAAGAAAACCATTATTTTTAAGTATTACATAAATAAAATATAATTATAATTAAGCTGATATAAGAGAAAACTATTATTTTTAAGTATTACACAAATAAAATATAATTAGTATTAGGATGATGTAAAAGAAAACTATTATTTTTAAGTATTACATAAATAAAATATAATTATAGTTATTAAGCTAATTAATTTTAAAGTAGAACCACAAAATAAATTATTATAATATTATTTTAAGAATACCCTTAACTAGTAAAAACTACAATTCTAATTAAGATACTAAGAATACTAACTATCATATAAAAGACGTTTATATATTTCCCACCCACAATAAAATATAACAATAGCGAAAAAAAATATTCTTTTACTAGGACGATCACAAACTCTACTTTCTAAAGTTGTACCCCCAAAAGATCTTGCATTTTGTAAAATTGATGGCTGTATAATTTTTATAGGTTTTGTATATTTTAAAAATTTCTCTGTGTTTTTTTTATCGTAAATATTTAAGTCGTAAAGACTCACATGGGTTCTACATTGTGGACATTCATGCACTTTTGTAGAATACCATTCATGGATACAACTCCAACAATATACATGCCCACATGATGTTACTATTGGATATTTATAATTACTTAAACATATTGAACAAATAGAATTGCTTTTAGAAAATTCATTATTAAAAAGAAGATGAGTAAGTTTTTTTTTATCATTTTTTTCCATTTTAGGGGATAAAAATTATTAAAATTATTCAATGGGGTTATCTTTTACGAAGTAACTAAAGTACCCTAAAAAATAAATACATATTTTTTTGTAGTGGAGTTATCTTTTACAAGTTAACAAAATGCTTGCATTAAATATATTTTTTTTGTAGTGAGGTTATCTTTTACTTAGTAACTAAAGTACTTTAAAATACTTTTACATATGTTAATAATAAAAACAATTATATTGATAAGTTACTTAATAAAGTACTTGTACATTTAAAAAGACAATTTATTAATTATATATAGGAAATTCAATTTATTTTTTTAATGTTCTTTGTTTTTCAGGATTATTAATTATTTTTTCATCTGTTTGTAATCCTTTCTTTTTTCTAATTTCTAATTTGTAATCTGTAAAATCTAAATCATAAAAATATCCAAATTCAGATGATAAAATATAGGCTGTTCCTTTAGTACAAATTCTCACTTCTTCAATGTAGTCATCATATACAAAATAAGGTATTATAATATTAAAAACGTAAAAAGACATAATATCGTCATAAGCTTCTTCTAACATTAAATTAGGAAATTTTTGTAATCCATTGTAAAACCCACCTAGAAATTCTTCTTGTATAGAAATTGTCAATTTATAAAAAAATGGAGCAATAGAAGGTTTAGAGAATTATAAGCTTTTTTTATATGAACTTTTAAAAGACTATAAAAAGAATCTTCATCTAATAACAAATTATTAATTTCTAAGTTTACTATAAAAGTAGTATCTCTTATGTACTCAGAAATAACTGGCCCTTCTAATACAAAAATCTCCAATATACTTAAAACAAGACATTTAAATTTGTTTGTTAAAACAACAAATCTGTTATTAAACTCATCAGTGTAATCAAAAAAAGCAATATTTTCATTTTATAAATTTCTATATTAATTTTAAATTTTCATCTTCAAAATTGTACTTTCCTTTTTCTCGTGGATACTCACAAAACAAAACCTCTTCAGTATTTTTTTTTAAATTAAATCCACACAATTTTAAATCTTCTATAATTTTTTCAATTTGTACTTTACCAGCAGACAAAAATCAATCTCATTAAATTTATTTATTTTAATATTTAAACATTGTTCTGTATGAACTAGATTCTTAAAATATTTTGTATTCTTCAATTTCATTTTTATTTTCAGGAACTAAAATTGATCGGTAAAAAGGATGGATTTTTTCGCCAAGTGTAAACTTTATATTTTTTTTTGAAAAACAAGGTGTATTTTTCTTTACATCAGCTTTTATACAGACAAGATTTGAACCAGAAATTGATTCTATTCTAATAAATTCATTTGTAGAAATTTTAAATATTTCTTTTATTTCTACTGGTCCATTTATGCTTTGTAAAATATCCCCTTCCTTTAAAGCCCCTTGGAAAATTCGAGTAAAAAATAATAAATTTGATTTTTTGTACAAATTTTGAATTTGCAAAATACCCAGTGCTACAAAACAAACCACTTGATCTTCTTCTACAAATTCTTGTAAAGTAAGAGGTACTGAAAAATCATAAAGATATTTTTTAAATGTGTTTGGTACATAAATAGACTCAATACAATCAAAGATTGTATTGCCTAATGGCATAATAGTACTTAATATATTTTTTCTATTAGGTTTAACAATATTAAATCTTTTACAAATTTTTCCATACAATTTTTTTTTTAATTTGATTTTCTAAATAAAATATAAATTTTATGACAGTTTCTAAAGTTGTATTATCTTTTTTTAAAATATTAATACTATTTTTGTAACTAATTCCATAACAAAATGTTGCACTAGAGATAATAATATTATTATTCGTCCATACGAAGATGTCCTCCCCCACCATGCTATTTATACTAAATAAAATTTTTTCGATTTTTTCATATGCTTCATTACAGTCTTCAATCTTGTCTAATTTATTAACAACTAGAACAGTATATTCTTTTCTAATGTATTTTATCAAAGAATAAGTTCTAGGGGTAATTCCCTCTACTATGTCTATTATAATTAAAAAACAATCAGATAAAATAGAACTACTTTCAATAAGAAATTCAAAATCAACATGTCCTGGAGTATCTAATATAATATGCTCTACATTATCTTTTTCTAAAGCGAATGCGCTAAGTTTTAGAGTAATTCCTCTTTTTTGTTCATCTTCTCTAGTGTCCATATACCGAATATCCCCAGCAAGGGATTTTGAGATTTTACCCTGTTGAGCTACAAGACTGTCTATTAGAGTTGTTTTACCGTGGTCTATATGTGCTATAACACTAGTAATAATGTTTTTTTTCATAGAAAAGGGTAAGTAATTACTTTTTTATTGAGTGATAAAAAATTGACCTTTTTAAATCCCAAGTTTGTTCATTAAAATTGTCATTTATATGGAATATAAGAAATATAGAGTAGGTATATTGACAATTTAAAAATAAATAGAAAGATATCACAGAGTTCTTAGAAATAATAAAAAATATTTATTTCTATGAACATTAGAAAGTTGCAATATAATGTACGACAACTTGATTTCAATGTAAAGTAAGACAACTTGATATTTTAAATTTATCAGTACAAACTTTATTTTTATCCCTAAAATGTCAAATGAAAATGACACTAATTTATTTGACGATAGTGAAGCTACAATTTTATACACAAAAGTCGAAGATAAAAACCCTCTTTCTGAAATTTTAGATAGAATGAATGGTTTATCTTTGGCAGCAATAAGTCCTAAAAAACAAGATACAAATACAGAAGATTTAACTTCTGAATTTTCAATAAATGAAGATAATATAAAAACTAATAAAATGAAGATGTTGTTTATTTACAATGCTTTGTAGACACAATTAGAAATTTACAAAAAAAATTAAACAAAATTATAAAAAATAAATTTGTGCATAAACAAAGTTTAAACGAGATTTATGAAAAAATTAATCGAGGGGATAATGAGGGAGTAAAAAAATCATTAGAATTAATTTTAGAGAAAAAAACTAAAAATTTTATAAATCAAAATGAAATACTTAATTTTATCAAAAATACTTTCCCCATGCTTTAAGAAAATTTAGGAAACCTTGAAAACTAAAAAATTACAAATTTGAAATTTCTGATTAAATAAAAATGTATTAGAAATTATTATGAGAAAAAAGAAGATATAAAAAATAGAAAATTAAGTTATAAAACCACTTTTTAAAATTAGAAAACAGAAAATTTTATTAAATTTTCTGATAATGAAAATATTGATATGTTTTTTTTTACTTTGATAAATAAATTTAAAGATTTGCACAAAGAGATACAAAATTGTAAACAAGAAAATAAAAACTAAAGAAAATACAGAAATTGAAGAATTAAAAAAACAATTAGAAGAAAAAAAATTGACTATAAAACAATTACAATCACAAATGTGTCATTTTCTGAGGTCATTACGAAATTGGATGGTACGAATATTAAATTAAAAAAAGAATGTGTAATTTTAGGAACTGAATATAAAAAAGCTGTAGATTCATTGAAATTTAAAAATACGATTATAGAAAAACAAAAAAAGATATTAGAGGTTTTACAAACACAAATAGGTAGTAAGAAAGATTTTCCAATAGAAGATTTAAAAAAGAAAATTATAAAAATTAAAAATAAAATTGAAAAAGAAAATAACCAAGAAATTATTTCTAAATTACAAAAGGAAAAGAGTGATTATGAAAAAAGAATAAAAGATTATGAAACAATACACAAATGATACTAAATGATATTATAGAAATAAGAATAAAATAGTATTACAATAATAATAAAATAGATTGTAATTATACTATAACAATAATATTAAATAATACTAGATATATCATCATAAAATAGATTACAATAATAATAAAATAGTATTACAATTATATTATAACAATAATATTAAATAATACTAGATATATCATCATAAAATAGATTACAATAATACTAAAGAGAATATAACTTAATAAAATCAATCTTATACTAATAATATAAAATGATTTAGAAATAATAACAAAATAATACAAGCAATATTATAGTATATTAATATTATAATAACAAAAAATAGTTAAACAACTTTATTGGATCCTTAAAATTACTTTGTATTTTTTTCCCCCAAATGTAAATAAATCTTGTCGAGTTTCATCTTCACAAGGACTGACCATCTTCCCCTCACTGCTAAAATTAATTGAGTAAAATTTAATGGTGACTTTTTTTATGTAATCATTTTCAATTTCAACATTGACGTCATCTTCAATTTTTAATCCACAAGCTTTTCTTAATTTCTGTATAAAACTATTAAATTCTCTTGCTGTTTTCTTTTCTAAAACATCTTCATCAATAGTGTTGTCTATTAAAATGACGTAATCCTTCATTGCTTTACACAATCCAGTAGGAAAAAAAGCATTTTTTTCAATTAAAACGTTTTCCCGTTTTACATTAAAAAGAGATTCCGATGGATTGCAACTGGAAAGTTTATAAATTTCCTCTTGTTTAAGATTTCTAATTTTTTTATATTTTCACTCATAGATTTGGATCTTGTTTTAATGCATCAAAAAAGGCTTAGCTTTATATTCAATAGACAAATCTTTTACATCTTTTTCTTCTAGAAATGTTAAATTTAGTAAATGACATTCTTTCATAATTGTATTTTTATATTTTTTGGCTTCATTTAGGAATTCCCTTTCAGACACAATTTTAACTTCTTTAAGAGGAGTTTTAAGACTAATTGTATGTTTGTCTCTTAAATATCTTATAGCATCAATAATTTCTCTTGATCTAATAAAGCTATGACTATCAGAAACAGAGAACTCTGGATACATTTCAAAATGTACAGATTTAACTTCTTTAGATAAATCCAATTTATCAATTTTTGTTTTTAAAACACACTGGTAGCAATATTCGCTATAAAAAGGCATAAAAGGTGCCATAACAATACTAAAATTTGTCAAAAGTTTTGATAAGATTTTTGTATTCCCAGCTCTTATTTCTTCCCTGTGAATTCTTAAGTACCAGTTTGAGAGATCATCAATAAATTTTAAGGCTGCGCTACAAACTTTATTCAGAACATAATCATTCATGCTTTTTGAGACTACAGACACAAAAGTATTAAAGCTAAACAAAATCCAGTCATCTAATTCCAAATCATCACACAAACTTTTTTCTGTTGATGCCTCGCAATAAAATTTAAGAATATTCATCCAAGGAATTATAACTGTTTTATTGATTTCTTTGACACCATCTTCTCTAAAAGATAAATTGTCAGCCTCAACTACAGGCGAAGAAATTAAATACAATCTTAAACTATCTGCTCCATACAAATTCATTATAGTATTTGGATCTGGATAATTTTTTTCTTTCTTTGACATCTTTTTATTATTTTCTGCCAATACAATTCCATTTACAATAACATTTTTAAAAGCAGGCTTGTCAAATAACAAGGTAGAAATCACGTGTAAAGTATAAAACCACCCTCTCGTTTGATCAATACCTTCTCCAATAAAATCTGCAGGAAAATTATAAAGTTTTTTATTTTCATAAAAAACACAATCCTCGTTTTTATTTAATTCTTCTTCTAAAGTGTCAAAATTAAAATTATCGCTATCTTTAAATGGCCAATTGTTTTGTGCATAGGGCATACTTCCAGACTCAAACCAACAATCAAATACCTCAGGAATTCTTTTAAAAGTTTTCCCATTCATAGAAATTTCAATATCATCAATAAATTCCATGTGTAAATCTTTGATTCACGTCCACTGAGTTTTGCTAATTCATCAGCAGATTCAATACACAAAATTTCACTGTAATCTTCAGTAGTCCATAGTGGATTGGGTTGTCCCCAAATCTAGTTCTTGAAAAAGCCCAATCTTTGGCATTTTCAAGCCATTGACCAAATTTTTTATATTTTAAATTTTCAGGTATCCAATTTATTTGTTCATTATTTTTTAACAATTTGTCAACGCTATCAGAAACATTTATAAACCAACTTGGGACAAGTTTGTATATCAAAGGGGTTTCAGATCTCCAACAAAATGGATAACTGTGCATAATTTCTTTAACACATACAACTTTATCTTTTAAATGTTCAATTATTAATTTATCTGCTTCTTTGATATAAATACCTTTAAAATCTATAACTTCTTCTGTAAATCTACCATTTTCATCAACTGGACAAGGAACCATATCATTTCTCTTAATTATATTATTTTCTACAAAACAATTGTAATCTTCTTCTCCAAATGCTGGTGAAGCATGTACTACCCCAGTACCATCTGAATCGGATACAAAATTACCTGATAAAATTCTAAAAAAGCCATCTTTTCTGTGTTTTTCAAAATAATTAAAAGGCTGCTCATATTCTAACTTTACTAATTTATCACCTTTAATTGTTTCATGAAAAATGACGTCATTTTTAAAAAAGTCCTCTATTTTATTTTGTAGCATTAAATAAAACTTTCCCTTACTCTCAAAAATCTGATATGTAAATTCAGAGTTTATAATAAGTCCACAATTTGATGGTAATGTCCAAGAAGTCGTGGTCCAAGCTATAAAGCAACGTTCTTATCAAAAGTGGTTTTTTTAATGGAAAAGCAACTACTAAAGAAACGTCTTTAACATCTTTGTAATTCGATTTTGCTTCTGAATTACTCAAAGTTGTCATACAACCTGTAGAAAAAGGCATTACTTTAAAACCTCTGTAAACGTATCCTTTTTTATACAACTGAGAAAAAACATACCACACACTAGTCATAAAATCTTTATCCATAGTTTTATAACCATTATCAAAATCAACCCATCTCCCCATTTTTTCAACTGTGTCTTTCCACTCACTAGAAAATTTCATTACAATTGATTTGCATTCTGCGTTATATTTGTCAATTCCCATTTCTAAAATTTGACTTTTTACACTAACTCCCAATTTCTTATCAATTTCAAATTCAATAGGAAGTCCATGACAATCCCAACCAAACCTTCTATCAACATGTTTACCATGTTGATATTGATATCTTGTTACAATATCTTTTATTGTACCAGCTAATATATGACCATAATGAGGAAGACCTGTAGCGAAAGGAGGACCATCGTAAAAAGTGTATTTTTTTCGTCCTGCACTCAGTTCATTGCTTTTTTTAAAGCAGTCATTTTTCTTCCAAAAATCAAGAATTTTATTTTCAATCTCGTTTATGCTGCAAAGAAAATCGAAATTCATTTTATGGGTATTAAAAAGTAGATTTTTTTAACATTTTTTGTAATAAATTTTACATTAAAAAATAATATCACTTTTAATTTTTTTACTACAAAAATATAAATGACTTGTCTGTAAATTTTAATATTATTGATAGCTTTAACATTTTTGTGTTTTCTCAATCAATATTTTAGACATTTCAATTATATTGTGTTTTGTGTTTAAACTATTAACAATCAATATAACAATAAAATAATTAACTATTTAATAATCTTAACAAATGAATTATATTGAGTTTTGTGTTTAAACTATTAACAAATCAATATAACAATAAAATAATTAAAAGTTAATAATAAATTTATTCAATATCACTTAAATCAAACATGTCATTTTTTCTTTTAAAACGTATTTCTGTTTGTGAGGTCATTTCTTCTAATTTGTTTACAATTGTCAAATATTCGCAATATGACATTCTTCTATGTTCGGTATTAAAAAACTGTAAAATTAAATTTTTTAACTTTTCATATTTTTCTTTATTGAGGTGTTTTAAGTTGCTCAGTGAGGAATAACTTTTATCATCTAAAATTTGTCTAATAATTTCTTCGTTTTTATTTTCAACTGACATGGGTTATAAAATAAAACATAGATGCTTTAAATACATTTAGGTGAAATATTAACTCTGTTTGAATGTTTATAAGTCATTAAACATTCAGTGACTTATAAAACTAATTTTTGCGTAATATAAAAATAGTACTTTGGAATTTTTATGGATATAAATTTGAGTATTATTTAAATACTAATATGTATGTATTATTATATAGTAATAAAAGTAATTATTCATAATAAGACTTAATAAGATAATTTATTATTTTTAAGCAGAATGTTTTATTGAAATACACGACTAGACAGAGATTACTTTGACTTATAGTAAAATTTAACAGCAGAATACTTGTAGATTGGCTGTCAAAGCATTATATTAATATTTTAATAACTAAAAGTGTTTCCCGATAAAAACGAATATGTTTCTATTTCGAAAATGGCGGATCATTTTGTAAATTGTAAATGTTTACAATGATTATAAATTTGATCAAACAACTTGTGTTAATCCATTAACAAGATAAAAATCTCTTGTACTGTTTAAAGACTGCAAAAAACGTAGTCTCGTAGTACAAAAAATGTACTTTTAGGGTTAAATTAAGAAACCCCAGCTAACCTTTCTAAAATAATTTCTAGGCTAAAAAGTAGAATTAAGAGCATCATGAACAAAGTTTTAGGATTCCTTAGCACTCTTACTGGCATATGTAGAATACAAGTGAGACTTAGGCACGATAGCTCAGTCGTCGTGATGCTCGCCTAGTGCTCAAGGGTCCTGGGTTCGAATCCCAGCGGTGCCCAATTGTTTGTATAAAAAAATGCAAGCATTGACAATACAAATGTCAATAAATAATTGCCGGTAAAGTCGTATCGTAAGCGTCGACTAAGGGTTGTAAATGTTCTATAAGGTAGAAGGAGGCATACTTCCTTGTAGGTTGGCATTACAATTGTCGTAGTTGAGAAAACAGATGCAGGTCCTATAGTAAGTAATTACATCTGAAGAACCGCCTTGGAGAGGTGAAGCTCTAACATTTCGCGTGGGGTGGTGAAAGTCCACCAAGGTCATAAGGCCCATGTCGCTTATCCCGACCTCAAGTCTAAGTGAAACCCTGGTCTGATAGAGCATACTCTATCAGTTGTCGGCCCTGTAAATTATCCTTACGTGGGTAGAAACTATTCTCATATGTAGCAAGGCTCTAGTGGTATGCTGGCGCTCAATAATGCGCAAAAGTTGAGATTGGGGAAAGGGAAGTTTTTAGGTCAAAGTTAAGAACTAATAAGTAGTGTAGTTAATCAGCTGAGAGTATAAATAAGTTAGTCGATGAAGAATGGTGATGACGATGAAAGAAAATATAAGTAAAAACATAGCGTGTTCTGTACAATAGCTGAAGTTTCTCCAATAAGAATTAATCAATAAACTATAAATTATTATTATTTTTATTGTAGATTTAAAACATAAAAAAGAGTATTTAGTAGTTTAGGAAATATAAATAAAAATTAATTTTTAATATTAAAAGTTCTTGACATTTAAATTTAATCATGCTTATCCTCCTTAATTTTTTTAATAATCTCTTTTAAACTATTTTCAATAATCGGAAAAGCTTTAATATTATAATTTCTTGCCTTTTCAATTTCTTCATATTTATCTGTCTGGTTACCACCTAAAATTGTAAACCCGTTTATTCCTAACTCTTCAAAAATATCTCGATTGTTTTCTTTTTTTATAGAAATACCTGTTTTTTCTTGAGTTTTCAAAATCTCAATATCGAAATCGGATTTTGTAGCAACTTCTTCCGTATAATCTTTAAATAAACACAAATTCATAATATAAGTAATTCCATTTTGTACATTCGCCATACTGTTATATATATTTACTCCTATCTCATTATCAATTATATATTTTCCCAAATCAATATCTTGAAGATACTTGTCATCAATACTTGTCCAGTAAACATGTTTAGTTCTTCTTCGGTAATCAAATCAAGAGCAAAGCATGAATGCATAAAAACAAAATTTCTACCACATTCTTTTTGCAAAAGAAGTTTTTTTAATCTGCTTTGAACTAACAAATGGTTCTCTAATAATCTGAAAAACAGATTCTCTTGAGTAAAATTATTTTTTTTATAGCTTCTTATTTCCTCAAAAAAAACAGTAATTTTTTCAAAACATTCCTGACTAATTACAAATTTCATTTTTTCTTTACCGACGGAATACTTAAAACTGTGTTCAGGATATTTAAAAGTGATTTCATTTTCGCCTAAAAGTAGCGCAAAACCAAACTTTTCACTTTTACTTTCACAAAATTCGTTATTTGCTACTTCTATTTTACTTTTATTTTCAATATTTATAAAATGAGCCGCAGTAGGAGGCAAATCAAGGAGGTTAACAATGTCAAACAATCTTAAAAGGCATGAATTGCTTAGTAAGCAATCTTTACCCTTTCTTTCGTTTAACTTATAAGACAAACCAAATTCTGAGGGATCAATTTTTTTTAGTTCTATACAAAGGAATTTACATCTCGTATAAGTAAAATAACCAATATTGTAAAGTCTAGCACCTTCAATTCTGGTATATTCTATTACATTTTTCAATTCAACTAATTTATCATTAGACTCAATTGGTGAACTTTTTAAGATACGGTACAAATAACAGTCTTTTTCTACATACCAACGACAATAACGAGATTCTTTCGGCAAGCTGAAGCTTTCCTTGACTAAACTGTCAATAACTTGTCTTGCTCTTCTGTACAAAATAAAATCTTTTTGATCGAATACTAACACTTTACAATAATAATGAACTTTTTCCCTCATCAGTATTTTTCTTATTTGGTTCTTAACATTTAGATCAAATTTAATAATAGCCAATTCCTCTGTAATATTATCCTGATTACACTTACTTACTGTAACCGAATCTTTTGAAAATTTAAGGTAAAAAAAAGAATAAGAAATGTCTGTATTGATTTTTATATATTCCTTCTTAGTCAACTTTTCTTTAACTTTAGATCTAAGTAAAGATAATGTAGAAGAACTATAGACTGAACATAAATAAAGAAAAAACATTAGGGTATCTACAAAAATATTTAAATACCGTTTTTTAAATTAAAAACAAAACCGCTTATAATCATTTACTATTGATTTTAATAATGTATTATATATTAATAAAATCAATTAATGTATTTAGATATTAGAGCAATTAATTAATGTATTTGCATATTAGAACAATAATGTATTTAGATATTTTAATATCCTAATATAAAAAAGTTTGGTTTAGATATTTAAATACCCTATATTAGAAAGTTTGATATAAATTAAAAAATGATTTTATATTAAATTGAATAATGTATTTAATCTATTAAAACAATGTATTTTAATATTGATTTTAATATATCAAAACAATGTATTTTAATATTGATTTTAATATATCAAAACAATGTATTTTAAAATTGATTTTAATATATCAAAACAATGTATTTTAATATTGATTTTGTATAGAAGTCAAATATCTTAAATTATAAAATTTAATTAAAAAATGATAGATTTGACATCTATGCAATACAAAGAATAAACACTATTTATAACTTAATTAAAAATTCATAATCCTGTTCAATATTACAATTACTTAAAATATAAGACACATGTAAAGAAAGTTTATATTAAATTCTTAGCGCTAGTAACCTTTAAAAACTTTAATTAGAGGATTTACAAAATACAAACTGTTATTAAGTCATCAGACTTTTAATAAAACATTGGTTTGTAATAAACTTGATAGATCTTTACTTTTCTAATGCTAGAGCTATAAAATTTATATTGATATTTTTAATAGGACTTGTAAATGCTTTATAGCTGCGTCATTTATAATAGAGTATCCTTCTTATTTATTTTATAGTGTAAATTATAATATTGTACCCTCATTTTATATTTTATAGTGTATTTAAAAGAGTACTGTCATTCTACTTAAAGACGGCTTTACGACAAATATTTGATAACAAATATTATGCAATGACTTATTAAACACTATTTGGATCAAACTCAAAATAAAGTAGAATTTTCCCTGAACTATCAGTGGGTTTTCATTTAAAATATATTTGACTTAATAAGAAATTAAAAAAGTTGTCTACACAAACTATTTATTAAATTTAGATTCCAATGAATCAACTATTTTTAATACCCATTCATTTTTTCTAAGTTCATCATAAAACATTTTTAATCCACCAGGCACATATTCACATTTATTATAAACCCAAATAAGTGCTATAATTTTATGTATTAAAATCTTCTCATTTATAAAAGTCCTTAAAATATTATTAGCATAAACTGATACCAAGTTCTTCTCATTTAAGTTATCTATAATGCATAATATAAATTGACTATTATTTATAAAATCTTTAATAATAATATTATTACTTTGTAACATCCTCCTTATCTTAAAATATAAATTCTGATTTTCTAAAAAAGGTATATTGTCTCTGTACCTATTAAATATATTTTTTAAATGTACAAATTTATATTTACAAAGATAACTTAAATAAATCCCAAAAACTTTTAAAAAGTTCTTATTGTCTTTGTAAATCAAAAATATTTTTGTACAAGGATAAATATATTTCTCATTTGTATTTAAAATCTTAATAACTTCTTCTGCCATATAAAAATCAAAAAATCTTTTAATAAACTTGTGTTGTAATATTTCTAAATATCCTGATGTAAAAAACGGAACACTTGAGGGTTTTATAAGATTCAATAAATCATAAATTATTTTTAAATTTTCTTGGGTCTCTTCTAACACATCTAATAATTTTAAAATAAATCTCGTATAAAATTTTATAAATAAATAATTTCTTCTTTTATATGCGTCTATAAAAATTTCTAATGTATCTTTTATATACAAACTTATTGTATTTTTCATTATATTAGAAATAATATCTATTTTTTGATAACAATACAATGTAGGTAACTTATGATGTCTGACAAAATGTTCCCATGAAAATTTAAAAGCTGATTTTACATTAAGACTTGTAGGTAATTGTTTTTTTATAAATTCATCAAAATCATTCTGACTGGTATTATCAAAAATCATCATATAATTACTTATTTTCTGGAAAAAATCATAAATCTTAGAATTATCACTAAAATTAGCTAATGCCTCTAGTAAAGCGATAAAATCATAAACAGTACAAATTTGTAAATCTTAGTAATAAGATTTGTAACTAAATTAATAATTAAATCTGAATTTTCTTCTATTTTATACTTCTGGCTAAGGCTTGATCATACTCAACAAGATTGATTAATTTATATTCTATAAGTTTTACTAATAAATGTACATTGTATTTCTTTGATCGTAGTAGAAATAATAATCCAATTTAATACATCTTTTTGAGTTCTATTTGATATTTTAAATATATCTTTAAGACAAAAATATAAAAAATCATTACTTTCATATGACGTATTAATGACGTCACAACATGAATTTGTTTGTAAGTTTTCATTATTTAAATTATTTGTTTTTACTAAATGTCCAATAATGTATTTACAAAGTTTTGTACATTCTAAATCTTTATCCTCACTTTTTAAAATATATTCTTTGATTCTATCAAAGCCATCTATTGAATTGTTTCCCAATAAATTATGCCATTCCTCCGATATAAAGCTGATGGGGTTCAAATTTTTTCTTTTACTAATTTGTAAAAATGAGATTTGATTTCTTGATTCACTCGCATCAACTGGTTTTATATAAACCTTTTCTAAATGTGTACTATTTTCTAATATTTTAAATTCATAAAAGATCCTGTACCAAAATTTGATCTCTAAACTCTTAAATGCTCATTTACTAAATCAGTGATTTTAGATACTCCAGCTTTTGTATTAAATTACAGCAGATGAATGATTGTCATTAACAATGGAATGAATTTCTCTTTCGGATCAATTTCCACACCTACTAATTTTAAAAAATACGTAATATTTCCTGACATGCATGCTCTTATGGGCTCTTGGGCTGAAACATAACAAAGAGCTTTAGTAAGATTTATAAGTAAATTCTAAATAAAGCATACTCATTGCCTTTATCAACTTCAACAGTCTTAAATAAAGACAAACCTGTTTTATTGCTATCTCACAGCTTTATTATAATAGCTTCTGCTATTTCTCTAATACTAAAATCTATATGCTAAAATATAGCATGCTTATTGACGTCATCGGGAATTATATTAGAACTATTATTTGATATAACATATTCAAAAAATATTCTCTAGTTTTAAATTTATAAAATCCATTTTCTCTTGGTACAATTTGAATATCAAAATAACTAAAAATTTCGTCTATTTCCGTTCTTACTTCTTTTAAAGTACAAGTTTGTAGGTCTCCTAGTAAATTAAGTAAATTCATAAGCCAAGGATTTTTAGGTATAAAAATTTTACCTTTTTTACCTTCTTTTATAAAATTACATATAAAAGTCACTCCTAATCTAATTCTTCTACATTCCACAGATTTAATTAAAAATCTTTTAAAATCAAAATCATCTAAAAAAATTATTCTATTTTTCGCCAACGTTATTTCTCCGAGTAGTGTCCCTACTTTTTTTACAAAATCAATTTCTTTTTCAATTATTGAAGTTAACAAGGTATTTAAAATACTTAAAAAAGATTTTATAATAAAAGATTTAAGCTTGTCATTCATATTTTCTAATAGTTTATAAATAATGGGTATATCTTCAATATATAAATTAAATATTAGTAAATAAACTAAATCTTCATTATTAATATTTTTAAATGTTTGTATATCTTTTTTTATCTTTAATTCATTAAGCTTTCTAATTAAGTCATCTTTGGTTCTATTTAAAGAAATATCTAATAACTCATAAAAAGTAATTTTGAATAAAAATTTTCATCTATTAAATCAATCTCTTTTAAAAGATTATTTTAACACCTTTATGTTTTCAATTTCTTCTAAAAATTTAGGCTTTTCTTATAAAAGATTCTAGACATTTAAAAGCAAAATGAAATTCTCTCTCTGTCTCAGGAAATGTAAGTGACTCCTTAATGTAATTTAAAGTAATTTTTAGAAAAGGTTTTGCATAACATCATTTTTATAAGTTCCCATAGAAAATTGCTAGTAAATCAGAATTGTAATTTGTAAAGTGCATTATAATTTTCAGTTAATGTCCCTAATATTTTATAAGTGACGTCATCTTTATGCGTTTTTTAACAAATTCTACACCTTCAGAAATTGACAACTGTGAATTTATAATTGAACTAATAAAAGTTGAAGCTTGTTCGTCAATATTATTTTCTATACCTTTTTTATGTTTGATAATGTGTGTATCTTTTCTTCAATTGATTAAAAATATTTAACGTTTCTATTGCAAGTTGTTTCTGATTTTGTTCTATAAATTTGATTATTTTATAATCAAGTCAATAGTAAGTGGAAATAATTTATCACCCATAATAATATTATTGGTTTCCAATAAATTGTCTTTTAATAGATCTTGTATTTTAAATTCAATATAATTAATTAATAATTTAGCAAATGAATCTTTTTTAGCCAATAAATTGTTATTTATCCATATTCCCAAATTTAAATGATCCCTTACTGAGCTTAAAATTATTATATCTAAAGAAATATTTGGAGGATCTAAATCTTCACTTACCATAGGTAGCATTTTTTGTTCTAAAATAACATCTAGAATTTTAGAAAGGGAAATTCCATGCGAAAGGTAATTAGTTAACTTTTTTAGTAAAATTTTAGGAACTTGTCTAAAAAGTACGAAAAATACAAAATTGCTAGAAGAACCTCTTAAGAAGTAAATTATAAGTTCATCAAAAAACTTTTCAAAAGATGGATAAACATATGAAAGTCCTACTACACACCACTCAGGAGCTTTTTTAAATATTTGTTCTATCAAAATATTTGAATCTAAATTTTTTATGCATTCAAAAAGTTCTACACAATTAAAATTACTTTCGTAATTTAAAGTATTTTTAAATCTTGAATTTCTAACTTCTTCAATTTTAACTATTTTTGTAAAAAACACATTTGAATACAATTGTGTTTTCTTTTCATCACTTTCAATTATTAATCTAATAAAATAAATTTGAGACCTTAAATTTTTCCATTTCTTAAAAAATATTTCATAGGGTACTGTAATTATTCCAGAAATGCATACCCAACAATCTACGATAACGTACAGACTATCAAGAGACCAAATATTGAAATCTTCTTCTAAAAAACAAGAATATACATCTCTCCAATTAGTTTCTTCTAAACTCAATTTCATAACTTCCATGATATTTTTTATATTCCAATTTCTTTCGGGAAAATCAGCCATAAATAAAATCATTTTAGCAATTTCTTTATGTCCAATTTTCCTCTTGGCTTTGATCTTATTTAACAAAGATGACATAAATTCCCTATTAATCATTTCAGGATCTTGTCTTTCTAAAATTTCTTTTAATTCAATATTTATCAAATTGTCATCGATTTCTTGTTTTTTCAAATTCTTGTCCATGCCTTTTAAAAAATATTTTTTTTAAGATTTTATTTTTAAAATGTTAAAAAATTAACAAACAAAAATAGAAAGTAAAAACAACAAACTTTTAATTATTTAAGAAAATTATAATTTGACGTTGAATTTATTTAAAATAATAATTATATTGCTTTAATATTATAGGATTATTATAAGGTTGTATTGTAGTAATCAAACTGATCAAAATTTTATATTGTTCTAAAAATGTTTATGCAACAAGATTTTTCTTATTAATTGTATATATTTATGCAACAAGATTCTAAATTATAAAATTTATGCAACAATATTTTTCTTATTAATTAAATATATTTATGCAACAGGGTTTTTTTATTATGCAATGCGTTTATGCAACAAGACTTGTATCAATAATTAAATATATTTATGCTACAAGATTTTTTCTAAATAACTTTTTATGCAATGCGTTTATGCAACAATATTTTTCTTATTAATTAAATATATTTATGCAACAGCGTTTTTTTATTATGCAATGCGTTTATGCAACAAGACTTGTATCAATAATTAAATATATTTATGCAACAGATTTTTTCTAAATAACTTTTTATGCAACAGTTTTCTTTTAATGCAAAGTTTAAATAAATTTGATGATAAAAAAACACATTAATTAAACATTTGTAAAATACTTTTTTTTTTTAAATCCTACAATGAAAATATGTGTTATTGGAGGAGGACCCTCTGGATTATTTTTAGCAAAATATCTTTCACCACATGTAAAAACAGTAACAATTTACGAAAAATCAGATAAATGGGGAGGAATGTACAATCTTTCACATAACCCAAAAATGGAAATATTTAATAACATAATTAAAAAAGATAATATTAATTTCATTCCTAATTTCGAAATTTCTAATAAAAATTTTAAGACTATAGAACCAATTTATGATAAATTTGTAATAGCCACCGGTGGTGTACCAAATTATAATGAAAAAATGGGATTTATTAGTGCTTTGGACATACTAAAAAATAAAATAAATTTTACTAGTCTAGGAAATAAAGTGTGTATTTTAGGAATGGGTAATGTGGCATTAGATGTTTGTAGAAAGCTTATAAAAAAAATCAAAGAAATTGACGTCATCTCAAGAAGTTCAATTTATAAATCAAAATTTGGAAATTTTGAAATGAGAGAATTGATAGACCTGTCAAATATAAAAACTTTTAATGTATCCGAGCCAAATACAACAAAAGATAAGAGAAGATATGAACTTTTTAAAAAATCATTTTTTGATAAAAACAAAAATTTTATTAATTTGAGATTTAATTCTGAAATAAGTAGTATTGAGAAAAATAATAATAAATATCTTGTTAATTTTAATAATGGGGAAACATTAAGATATGATTCAATTATATCAAGTTTCGGATTTAAACCTAATCCCTTAACTTTACAAACCAATAAGCCTGTTTACAAAATAGGGTGGTGTGAAAAGGCATATGGTAATATAAATGATGCACTAGCTAATGCAAAGAAGTTGGTATTAAAAATTTTAGAATAAAAAAAATAAAAGTTTTAGATTAATTAATAAAATTTCTTGTAATAGAATTTTATAAATTAAAGTTTTTGTAATATTTAAAAATTGTTAAATGCATAGAAATAAAATCTATGTAACATTTAGTTATAAAAGCATAAAACTTAAAATTTAAAAATGCATAAAAACTTAAAAATCGTAAAAGCATAAAAACTTAAAATTTCTAAATGCATTAATTAAACTTTTGTAACGTTTAAAATTATAAAAGCATAAAATTATAAAATGCATAAAAACTTAAAATTTCTAAATGCATTAATTAAACTTTTGTAACGTTTAAAATTCTTTAAATGCATAAAACATTTATTTTGACAAGTTTTATTTTTAGCAAAATTAATTTTTAAAAAGTTAATTTAATTCTCATTTTTGATAAATTAAATTTTTAAAATCCATTTTATTTGTTTTGATTTTAAAACAAGTTTCAATTTAAAATATAAATTGAAAAAAATGTTTGTTTATTATGAAAAAAACAACTTGTGGTTTAATTGTAGGTACAATTATGACTGGATTTGTAGTATTTTTACTAGGATTTGATATCGCAAGTAAAAGAAAGAGATCAAGTCTCGTTGCAAAAGATACAAAACCCCCTTCTCGTCTCTCTGATATGCAAATTTTAAATTTGATTGACAAAAGAATTGAGAAGTTAGAAAATACTTTGTATGATTTTATGCAAAAGACATCGGAAGCGAGTAAATTAAGAAAGATTAATATTAGAGACAATAAAAATAAACTTTCTGAAACTCGTCTAAATAAACAAAATGACTTCGTTAGTCCTTTCAAATCTCAAATAAATAAAAATGGTCCGATGATTTCTGAAATGTCAAACACTCCAAAAAATAGCAGCTATGAAGAAATTCCCACATACTTAAAAGGGTTTGTAAATAGTTTCCATTTTGATAAATTAAATTGGCCTTTGATGAATGAAAATAATAAAGCAGAACCTGAAAATATTTCTAAAAGAGAGCTAGTCAATCTTGCACCAAAAGATTTACAAGAAAAAAAAGATAAAAACAAAGAGATGGTTCCTTTTAAAGTAGAAAACCAGTCTACTTTAAAAAATAAAAAACCGAAAAGTTTAAACTTTTTTAAAAAATCTCTTGACGATGCGGTCACTCCAATTGACAACATCCCCAATCTAACAGATTTCTCAAATACAACGAAAAGCAACTCCAGACCAATTTTTTTTACAGAAAAAAATAAAATAAAAAAAGAGTCTAAATCTTTGCCTCTAACACCTTTTACAAGTGTTCCATCAATAGAAAGAATTGAAAGTAAAAAAGAAGATAATAAAAAAATGACAGAAGCTATTGATAAAATTTTTACAGATGGAAAAGAAAATGAAATTAAATTTGAAGATTCACTTCCAAAAGTTGAAAAAGAAGATCTAAGCAAATCAAAAGATTTCCCTATCTTTGATCCAGAAAGCACATCTTTGAAAAGTGCAAGTATAAAAAAACCTAATAAAGAAAAACATTCTAAAATAACAAAACATAAGAAAAAGTCTACAAAACCTAGACTGCTAAAAATGCAAGATAAGGATGAAAAAGAAAAGCGAGATTTATCTGAAAAAAGTTTAGAAGAGAAACAAATCAAAGATATTTATAATAAAGAATATTACGTAGTTCCAAAAAGTGAGCAATTGGTGAAAGAACCTGAGTCCAATGAATTTAAATTAATAAAGTCGACAATTGATAGTTTAAGAAGAAATGAAGTTGAAAATGCTGAAACTAAAGATGATAATTTAATAAGTGACAATAAAGAGGAAGGACCAGTTGAAGTAAAAATTAAACTTTAAATTTATTAAAAATTTTATAATTTTAAAGTTTATTACCTAAGATTTTTTTATTTAAAAAAACTACAATTGTAAAATTAACTTAATAATATAAAAAAACTACAATTGTAAAATTAACTTAATAATATAAAAATACAACAATTGTAAATTATATTGAATATTATTGTATTAAATTAATTGCCTTACTAATTTAAAAAACTGCAAATAAATAAGATTTAAATAAAAAATTGTAACTAAATAAGATTTAAATAAAAAACTGCAAATAAATGAGTGAATTGTAAAATTTTATTGACCAATTAAAATTCTAAAACTATCTTCAATTTCTAAATATAATTGCTCTAAATTTCTCTCTAAAGTATCATCAGGCATAAAAAACTTCATTTTCATAAGTTTATAAAAGATGTCTTGAGTTTGTTTTTTTATATCTGCCCATGTTATTTTACTACCTGAAATTATCTTTTGGGCTTTTTCAAAATACTCAATAATATTTTTAAGCATAAATCTCGTTTTCAAAAATGGACAATACCTGTCATAATCAGAATATCCATTTTGTTGTAAGAAATCTTCCTTTAAAAGTTTGCTTATGTCTAAAATTAACTTTTCAGTCTCTGAAAGTGCATTTTTTCCTACAAGTTGAACAATCTCTGATAAATCGTCATCCATTTGTAATATTTCTTTACATTTTGTTCGGTATCTGATAAAATTGGGATCTATATTTTCATAATATGGCTGAAGACTTGAAAAATATTTTGAATAGCTCAAATTCCAATTAATAGATGGAAAATGTTTCCTTTGCGCTAGCTTTTTATCCAACCCCCAAAAAACTTGGACAATTCCTAAAGTTGCAGAAGTCACAGGATCACTAAAATCACCGCCTGGTGGGGAAACAGCCCCTACAATTGTAACAGAGCCATTTCTATTAGGAGAACCTAAACACGTGACTGCACCCGCTCGTTCGTAAAAAAAAGCTAATTTAGCAGCCAAATACGCTGGATATCCCGAATCAGCAGGCATCTCAGCCAATCTTCCACTAATTTCTCTAAGGGCTTCTGCCCAACGGGAAGAAGAATCTGCCATCATCGAAACATTCATTCCTTGATCTCTGATAAATTCAGAAATTGTAATTCCTGTGTATATCGAAGCTTCTCTTGCTGCAACTGGCATATTAGAAGTATTAGCTACTAAAACAGTTCTTTTCATAATACTGTCAGATTTACCTTCTACAGTCAATTTAGGAAAGTCCATTAAAACTTCACTCATTTCATTTCCTCTTTCCCCACAACCAACGTAAACAATCGCATCAGAATTTGAATACTTTGACAAAGATTGAGAAATGACAGTTTTACCACAACCAAATGCTCCTGGTATAGCTGTTGTACCTCCCTGAACACAAGGAAAAAGAGAATCTAAAATTCTTTGACCAGTAAAAAGAGGATTAGTGGCATTTATTTTTTCTTTTACAGGTCTTGGTATTCTTACAGGCCAACTGTGAAACATAAACAATTCTTTTTTATTTTTATTATTTTCGACTTCAGCTATGACGTCAGAAAGAGTATAAATACCTTTAGTGGCAATAAAAGTTAGTTTTCCTGATATTTTTGGTGGAACAAGTATTTTTGTTTGAATTAAAGAATTTTCAAAAGTTTCTCCTAAAATATCTCCTCCAAAAACATAAGTACCCTCTTCTATGCAAGGAATAAATTCATATTCCCTTTTCCTATCCAAAGAAGGAATATCTGTTCCTCTAGGAATATAAATACTTTTTGTAGCATCCCAAATATCTTTTAAAGGTCTTTGAATACCATCATAAATATTCTCAAACATACCAGGTCCAAGTTCAGCACATAAAGGTTTTCCTGTCCTCACAATAATGTCATTAACACAAAGACCACTTGTTTCTTCATATACTTGAATAGTAACCTTATCATTTTCAATCTTGATGATTTCTCCTGTTAAACCTTCATTTCCTACTTTAACTAATTCATACATTTCACAACCAGACATGTTTTTTCCAACAACAACTGGTCCACTTATAGAATGTATTTGTCCTTGTTCACATTCCTTAATCTCATCTAAGTCAAGTTCTCTGAAAATTTTTTCAATAATGTTTACCTCAGACATAAACCCTTAGACAAAAAAAAATTAAATATTTTTAAATAAAATTCCACATTTATTTTTGATTTATTTCAGGCAGTGAAAACAAATTTACGATTTTACTAATTTCATTCATTTCCAATAAATTTAGACCGAAACTTTGTGCTTTAGAAATACACATATCCAAAATATTTATAGCATAATTTATGCCTTTGACTTCAGCCAAATTACTAAAAAAATCCAAAACTTCGTTATTCTTTTCAAAATTAAAAAAATCCAGTCTAGCTGAAAAAATATTTTTGTAATCTTCGAATTTCATTTCTAAAATATCCAAAACAAGTGCATTGTTCAAAATTTCAGTAGAAAGATTTTCATTTGATAAATTTTCAACTAAGAAAATTAAAGGAGAGAGGCTTTTCTCTGAAAGCTTATTTATTACAGATAAAATTTTAGAACTAAGTAAATGAGAATTGTAAATCACCAAAACTCCTCTTTCAATTAAAACTTTCTCTTCTAAAACCCATTTTTTTATTTTTTCATTTACTTCGTTTCTAATTTCTTGACTTATTTCTCCTGTTTCCCCGTTGTACAAATTCAAATATCCATGTGTTCTGTTGTTTAGGCAATCAATGTCATGTAAAGTAAGGTCTTGGACTTCCTCAACAGTCTTAAATAATTCTCCTTCAGGACAAGGAATAGGATTTAAATCCCCTAAAAGGTCAGGTTCCATTTTAGCGGAATTAATTCCCAATTTGATTATTTTTCCTCTTTCTTTTATTATTCTTATAACATCTCCTACTATTATTTTTTCTTTATTAATCTGATGCGTCATATTATCTCCAATTTCAAAAATAGATTCCATATCCAATGTTTTTAAACCCAGTTTTGTAGAATTTAAACTTGTAACTTCACCTTCAATGATTTTTAAAGTCTCTTTAACTTTTAACTTTACAGATTGTCGGAAAGATTGAGTTAAAAATTCAAAGGGGCTGACAGTAAGACTGTTAAATTCCATGGAATCAATAAAATTAATTAAAAATTCATCTTTGAATACATTTTTTATTAGAGTTGTTTTTCCCGAACCACTCGGTCCCCGTAAAATTATTATCTGATTTGAGTTATTACGTTTTAAAAATGTCTTAATTTGTATTAAAGCGTTTTTACAGTTTTTTTGTCCTTTAATATCCACAAGGTTGTCATATCCTAATACGTGTGAATGTATTCCTACTCTATTTGTTTTCACAAATTCACTCATAAGGACTAAAAATTATTTTTTACTAAAAGACCCCCCAAAATGATTGAAATTTTAAAAGATCTAAAAAAAAACATAGGAGAGTGCGATATTTTAATTAGAATGTTAGAAAAGGAGTCTAAATGTATTTCAATAAACATTAAATTGGCTAATGCTTTGTACGATACAGAAAAATAAAATTTTTTATAAATTAATTTTTTAATCATCGTGTGAATTGTCGGGTATTGCATGAATTACTTGGATAAGTGCTTGGTTTTTCCATCCGACAACACCTGGCTCAGATCCAACACAATCACCTACAAATTTACAAACATGTGAAATATATTTTTCGGCCGGGAATTGACCATCTAAATATAAATTTGGAACACCAGTAATTGCTTCCATAATTGAAGACTTAATATTAATTCTTGTAAGTTCTATTCCTTGCCATAGTACTCCTATGGTTCTTCCACATCTTTCATTATCATTTATTTTAATAGTCAAAAAGTCTTTATTGTCTTGTGGACATGTCCAAATAAAAAGATGTAATCCCATGTTATCTTGGTAGACGTCTTTTAATTGGTTATGACTTTCATCAAGGCGATCACTTACAGGGTCTTTTATTTCACAAGAGGAATCAAACGAATCTGTTACAACAAAATCTTCTGTTTTATATCTTTGTAATAAAGTTACAATTTGTGCTCCGTATCTTATTAAATCACTATTGATTTCATTTACAATAGTTCCAATATAACTCAAAACTGCTTCTTTTTCAGGTAAAATCATATTTAATTTTGATTTAGAAGCACTTTCAATGGACTCGACAGCGTATTTTTGTAAATGAACATTTAATGAAATAATAAAAGTGGTATCTGATTTTGAACACCTCAAAGTGTCGTCCATTGGTTCTGTGTCTTTTTTAGTCAAAGCATATTCAGGAAATAGACCATATTCATCCTCATAAATATCAGTACCAGTATTATTGTATTTAACAAAATCATCTGTGTTTCCTTCGTCGTAATAAGCTTTTATAAAGGACAATAAGACACTACAACAAAGATAGATTTTCATCATTTATTTTTTTCTGTAACATTAAATTTTATATATTTGAGATGAAACAACTGTTTTACAAATGAAACTTGAAAACACTAAACACGAATTAAAAATTAATTAATTTTTTTTATTGTATTAATTATATTGAAAGATCCTAACGGATTATTTTTTTCAATTTCATTTATAAATCTTTTAATAGAAGCACGTTTTTTATCTTTCAATTTGCTAGTGGTTTCAAAATTAATATCTATATTTTTTAAAAAACTCATAAATTGAATTTCTTTATTTTTTATAAAACTCATAAACTGAATTTCTTTATTTTTTATATTCTTGTACAAATTTATAAAAAGACTAAATCTTTAATTTAAATCAATCAACATCATTTTATTTATTCTTAAACCTTTCACTACTTGTAAATTAAATCAATACAAACATTCTCAAGAGATCGACAATATATCAAATAACATCTTTTTATAATATTTTACAAAACTATAAATCATTTGTAAATTACTGGTACAATATTTTTCTCTTTTAAAAAATTTGAGACTTCTAAAACTTCTTTCATAAATTTTAAAAAATTTAGCATTTTGAAAAAATTATTTTTTTATAAATTTCTTCACATTTTGTTTGCAAAGAATTAAAAATAAAAAATTCATGAAATTATATTATTTTTGCAAATTGCTAACATGTCTAGAAAAATAATATTTTCCAATTGACCTCGTTATAAAAAATAGAATTTTTTACTCTTAATATGGATATTTCTAAAATTTTTTTGTAATTTACTTGTCAGTATTGCTTTATGAAACAGTGTTACAATAATTTAGAATATTTTAATATTTTGCATCTTTTTTGCATAAAATGCATAAACTGTCTTTTCATTCGTAACGGTAAAAATAATAATACCATTAGTAAAAATAAAAAGTGTAACACAGCTAATTTTATAGTTAAGTTATAATTAGTTTGTAATTTATATGTTATATTTTGTAGATTTATATCAAATATTATTTAAAGAATAATCCTAATAACTTAATATTATGATAAAAAACGGTTTGATTACATTTTAAGCGTTTATTTTACAAACAATTAGACATAATTACTATTTAATAATTTTTATATCATTACTAGTTTTTGAATGTACAATTATAACCCAGTATTTCTTAAAGTGTAACTATACACCCGTATTTCTTAAATGTACACTATAGACAGTATATGGTCTTAAGATGTACAACATAATATTAAATAAGACCCTTTATATCATATAATAAATTTATAAAAACTACACAATCACAAAACAATCCAAAATGGTATTTAACGAGTGTATTTATGCAAATTTAAAAGACCTTGTAAATGACTTTTATAAATTCTGAAGATAAATTGTACAAATTTAAACCTTTCTTATTAAAAGACTTTATAAATTCTAAAAATTTAATGTGTCACTTTGATTTATAAAGTTGTTGTTGCTGTTTTATTTTGTATTTTTATAATTTTATCAAACATATGAAGTAATTCATAATTTAAAACCATAAATTATTTGTTTTTTCAATATTTTCATCCATCAAGCTTTTTAAAATCTTATTCAGCTTTTTATCTAAAGCGGCAGTTGGTTCTCTAAAATTAGAATTTCTGAATTTTTTAATGCCATCGCATCTCAATAAGAGAACTTTTTGTCTTTCACCACCACTCAATTATGACCTTTGTCACCAACATTTGTTTCATATGATTTTCTAATTTATAATAGAATCGTGAACTTTAAATTTTCTACTAATATCAAATTACGTCATTTGTTATATTGATATCCCGTAGGTTAAATTATAATTTACAGTCTCGTTAAATAGAAAAGAATTTGTGGAACATAGGAAATCAGTATGAAATCTATAAGAGAATTAGATATTAAATTTTATATCAAGATCATCAAGAAGGATTACCCCCATTATATTATCAAATCTAATAGCATTTTTAAAAAAGAGGTTTTAACCAGATCCATTTCTTCTACCTATATTGTTATCTGCTATTTTGTCTCCTTTTTTAATTGTTAAATTTATGTTTTCTAATATCTTTTTATTCTCGTACGAAAACGAGGCGTCTATTATTTTTATATCCTTCGTAAAAGATTCAACTTCTTGTAGATCTTGTTTTTCTTCTACAAATTCGGGTTTAAAAGAAGTTTTGGCGTTTAATATTGCTTGTGTATATCTAGAATAAAAGAAACCAAGGTTACCAAAACTAGTATACAAAGTTTTATTAATTCCAATGTAAAAAACAAAGTCTTTTTCACTCATTTTTGATGAAAAAAATCCAAAGTTCCCTACGACTATTACGATAAAACATTGAATAGCAAAAATAACCTTATTAACTAGAGTTAAAACACTTAAAGATCTCCAAATTCTATTACAATCTTCTTCAACATCTGAAACATACTTTTCGTATTTCAAAGATTCCTTCTTCTGTTTTTAAGACAAAATAGTCTCGTGGTTAATTAAAGCATCGTGTAAATGATTAGAACACCTTTGTTGTGAACAATTGTATTCTCTTCTTATTTGAGTTCTCCAATGTACAATTTTTACTGTTGATATTATGTAAATTACAAGTGTTACAACAATGACGACCATATAAGTAATCCCTAGATGTCCGTATATTGAAAAACAAGATAATACAATTGTAAATAAAATATTAATTATATTAACAAAAATAACTTCAACCAATTCACTTATAGCTTTACTTTCTCTATCTATAATAGTTTGTATTTCTCCACAACCTATTTTATTATATTGAGATAGTTCCATATTAATAAAATTTTTAAATGAGTTTTTACCTGTAAGTCTAAAAACATGTTGTACTGGTGTTACAAAAATAAAATTGTTTACTTCTGTCATTGTAATAGAAACAATAGTTAATATAGCAAAAGAAATTAAGCTTTTTGTCACATCTTTTTTATCTTTAATATCACTAGTTAATTTTTTAGTACTTTCTACTGTTAAAATATTCAATTGACATACGACGAAAGTCGCAAGTACAATATAAAAAATAAAAGCACGGACGAAAGGTTTAGTAAAAACATATTCTAATAATAAATCTTTGAGAATTGATAGATCTTTTTTATAAAATGGTTTTTTATACGTCATATTATTATAAGGGCATTCCGTGTAAACTATTTATATTTTTTTTATAAACAAACAAAACAAATTATAATTTTTTATTTAACCTTACTATCTTTTTCATAAGGTTTACAATTTGACAGTTGTTTGTTTAGAAAAGTGTTATTTTATGTTATTGAAAAAGTATTTAGTAATTTATATGAAAATGCATATTGTTGCTTTCTATACAAGTAATTATTGTAAATTTTTTAAAAAATACTTATTATTGTAACTTTTTATAAAAGTGCTAATTAAAAAATTTTCTACATAGCGTGTTTTTTTATTCATAGCATGTTTTTAGAAAAATTCTGATGAACTTAAACATTTAATTAAAAGTATTAAAATCAAACTTCATGCTTGTTTTATGCATTTAATTAAAATTTGGATAGCAGCATAAACACAATGATTTTAAAGTTTAGAAGGAAATTTAATATATTTTAATTATAGAGATATATTTTAAATGAGCTCATTATACTCATACCACTTTATCTCGATCACACGTCCCAAATTAAAAAATAACTTAAAGAGTTTTTCCTAGCATCATTTTATTGTATACTTGTGTACACATTTTTAATTAAGATCGAATAAAACAATAACTACTTAATATGTAAAATAAAAAAGAGATATTTTGATAAATAATTCCCTTTTGAATATCTATCTCTATCATTACATCTAGAAGGCACCTCAGTGCTATTTAATATGTAAAAAAGAGACATATAGTTTACCAAAGAGAAGATTTATAAAATTTAACAAAATAATAATTCTAAACTAATATTAAATTTATTGTTATTCTCAAATTTATCCCTTATGGTAAAGTTTAAAGTTGTTTATTTACCAGAGTTAATTAAAAAAAAATGTATCTTTACAAATTTGAATATCAAAAAATTAAATTTTCCTATTACAATTACCAGAGAGAAACCTATAGAAGAAGAATTGGTCTTTAATTCTAGAAAAAGAAGTGAAGTTGTTGAATACGAAACAGAAGAATATAAAGCTCTTAAAAATAAGGAATCATGTCCACTTCTTATTGAAGATAGTGATTCTTTATCTTTTGTTGGAAAAATGCAAGATGTTGGTTTTGGATCTTCATGTCATTTCACTTTTATAAAAGAAGGTAATGTAATTTATATAACACCTATAAAGAAGTGGTATCGATTTACTCAAAAATATATTCAGAAAGAAATCGAAAAGGAAGAAGAACTAACTAAATTTATACCTGATAATGAAAAAGTAGAAGATTCTAATGATTCGGATAGAGAAGAAATAGATTTTGAAGATGCTTTTCAGGACGATGACGGAGAAGATTACAATTTCGAAATTCATAAAAATAAAAAGTTAACAAGGGCAGGTAAAAAATTGAGGAATCTGGTTGAAAATTTAGAAAATGGTAATAGTTCGGAAAAGGAAGAAATAAGTGAGGAAAAAGAGACACAACAAAAGAATGTTAAAGTTTTAAATTACGAAATAATTAGAGAATGTTTTACTACTTCATCTCTATCTGTTAAGGAACTTATAAGAAAACTAAAGACTAGCTTTATTTTAGACAGCAACGAAAAAAATTTATTAAAAAAGTTTATAAATGAATTTTGTGAGTTTGAAACTGAAAAAACATCTGGTGAAAAATTTTTAAGATTGAAAAAGTAAATTGTTTATGCAATAAAAAAGTTTAAATTCAAGTTAATAGTCATTTATGCAAATTTAATAAAAAAACGAATCATAGAAGTTGTCAATCATTTTAAGTCATTTATGCAAATAAAATTTATAAAAACCAAGTGCAAAGCTATTTATGCAAATAAAATATGAAATAAATTGTCAGTCATTTATGCAAATAAAAATTGTCAATATTTAAAAGTCATTTATAAAAACCAAGTGCAAAGCTATTTATGCAAATAAAATATGAAATAAATTGTAAATATTTAAAAATGTAGCTTGACTCTTTTTAAATAACCAAAACTTGTTAAGACATTTTTTTACTTACAATATTCTTTTATAAATTCTTTTCTTATTTCTCTAATAAGATCAAAAAATTTAGTTTTATCTTTAAGACCCATTGAATATTTTTCAATACTAATTATCTTAGGATAAATTTCAATAATATTATATCCATCATTTAGGTCTAAAATAACATAACATTCTAATGCTTCATCAGAACAGATTTTATCAAATACAACTTTTATTTTATTTCCCTCAACTACCTGAAAATTAATTCCTAAAAATTTACGACATTCTAAAACTTTATGACATAATTTTGTTTCTTTGTTATTTTTTGCCTTGCTCAAAGTATCAATTTTCTTTTTTAAATCAAGGACAGAAGATCTTTTTTGTTCTAACAATTTTTTAATATCAAAATTATTAATTTCTTGTTTTTCAATTTGTCCTCTTAATTCAATATTCTCATTTTCTATCAATTTTAAATCTTCTTGATCGTTATTAATTGTTGTTAAGTTAAAATTTTTTTCATCTAATAATTTGTTGTATTGATCTTTTAAATTTGTATATTTTTTATTTGCTTTAACTTTTTTATTTTCAAAATCAAACTGTACAATTTTTATTTCATTTTTTGTATTTGACACAGCTTTTTCAATTTCATTTTTATTTATTTCAAATTCATTTTCAATATCATTTATAAGATTTTTAATTTTATCAAGATTCTTTAAATCCTCTACCATTTTCTTAGGGTTTTAACGTAAAATTGTTTATTTTCTTTTTTTTGGAGGGAAAAAATCCCGCCAAACAGTTTTTATAATTTTGAAATAATGTGGTCATGATAAAAAAACTGTCACAAGAAACTTCGGAATTTATTAAGTCCCAGCAATACATTCAAAGCACATATACAATAATTAAAGAACTTATAGAAAATTCTTTAGATGCAAAAGCTAGTGTTATTAAGGTTTTTATAGATGAAGATTTATTAAAAGTAAACGATAACGGTCTAGGTATTAAAGATTTAACTAATATTGGTAATGAAGGGTGTACTTCGAAAGAGTTAACAACTTTTTACGTTTTAGGTCTTAACAAAAATTCAGATAATCTTTTTTGCGGGTACAGAGGCTTAGCTTTATCTTCAATAAAAAATATGTGCAATTTAGAAATTGTTTCGAAACACGAAACAAATGATATAGGTTATAAAAAAAATATAACTAATAATGAAATTGTTCCTTTTCCAAGAGAAAAAGGTACAACAGTAAGTATATCTAATATTTTTAATAATTGCCCAATTAGAAAGAAACTAAATAAAAAAATGATTACAAAAGATATAAAAAAGATTTTATACTTAGTAGAAGGTTACTCAAGAATTTATAAAACAGATATTATTGTTAAATACAAAGAAAATGTTATTTGTAGTAAAAAAGGCTCAGATACTTTAGAAGAATCTTGTAAAGAAAGATTTAAAAATTTTTATAATGAATCATTAATCAAAGAAAATGAGAATTATTATTTTTTTATGTTGCCTTGTACAATTTCCAAAGAAGAATCTTTTATATTTTGCGATAAAAGACTTGTAACATCAAAAAATGTTTTTAAAGCGATAAAAAGCACTTTTAATCTTTTTTCTGAAGGTAATCCGGTTTTTATTTTAAAATTAAAATCCATCTGTGATTTTAATATTTCTCCTACAAAAACTGACGTCATAATTGAAAATGAAGAAAAAATTATAAATTTATTAAAAAGTGATATAACAGAGTTTTTTAGTAATCAAATGGTTTTCAAAGTAGAAGAGAAATCATTTTGTAATAATAAAAAGATTCATATAAAAAAAGAAAACTTTTCACCAATTTATAATGATAATAAAAAGTTTAAAAGTTCAATTAAAAATAATTTATCATCTCCAAAACTTATTATAGATGATAATTTATTAACTCCAAAACTTATTATTGATGATAATTTATTAGTTCCAAAACTTATTAAAAACGATAATTTAAAAAATGATCAGAACATTATTAAAACTATAGATGATAATTTATTAACTCCAGAACTTATTATAGATGATAACTTGTCATCTCTAAAACTTATTATTGATGATAATTTAAAAAATGATCAGAACATTATTAAAACTATAGATGATAACTTATTAACTCCAGAACTTATTATAGATGATAATTTAGAAAATGATACACAAAATCTTTTAGATAATTTTATTAATGAGAAAAATCAAAGACAACACACAGAAAGCGAATTGGAATTAATTGAAGATAAAATGGTAAATAATTTTTTAGAGACACCAAAAAGTTCTAATTTAAAACATATTTTTAGTAATTCACCAATAAAAAAACTTTTCACTATTCCTAAAATTTTAAATGACGAAGATTTTCAAGTTGAAGACACAATTATTGAATCAATTGATGACAGTTTGCAAGAAAGGGCTTCTATTGTATTAGAAGAAACAATATATGATTTTATTAATCCAATTCCTAAACAAGAGATTTCTTTAGTTGTGCAAAAAAATGATTTTTATGATATGGAGATTATAGGACAATTTAACAAAGGCTTTATAGTCACGAAATTAGTAAAAAACGAAACAAGTTATTTATTGGTCATTGATCAGCACGCAGCAGATGAAATTTATAATTATGAAAATTTACAAATAACAACAAAAATGATTAAGCAAAAATTGATATGTCCATTAAACTTAAAATTAAGTTCAATCGATTTGCTTTTTATAGAAAAAAATTTACAACTTTTTTACGACTTCGGGTTTGAAATTAGAAATTCGGAATTGTTAACTTTACCTGTTTTAAAAAATCACGAATTTAAAGTTGAAGATTTCTATGACCTCCTAGAAAGCGTAAAAAACGAAGATAATAAAATGAGTAAGATTCATAAAATTTTAGCCTCTAAAGCTTGTAGAATGAGCACTATGATAGGCGATAGTTTAAATAAAGGAAGTATGGAAAAAATTGTGCGAAATTTAGGAACATTATCAAAGCCTTGGAAATGTCCTCATGGAAGACCTACTTTTATGATTGTTGATAAAATTTTATTATAAATTGCAGTCTATTCTTATTAATAAAGTTCTATTTTGAAATTGCAGTCTGTTTTTATTAATAAAATTATATTTAAAAAATTATTTATACAATTAGCAATCAAATATAATAAAAAAATAATTTTAAAATTCTTTTATAAGATTTTTACAGTTTTATTTTTATTAATAAAATTCTTTTATAAGATTTTTACAGTTTTATTTTTATTAATAAAATTCTTTTATAAGATTTTTACAGTTTTATTAATAAAATTCATTTATAAGATCTTAACAGATAATTGTCTTTTAAAAATAGCAATAAAATATAATAAAAGATCTTAACAGATAATTGTTTAGATAATTTTAATGTTTATTTACCCTATGAAGGAAAAGACAAATTCTGAAATTTTATATGACACTTTTATTAAATATTGTTATAATATTCGATATATAAGATATTTAATGGTTCCTATAATAGCTTCTACAATTATTGCGTGCTATTTGGAGGTTCAAGCAAGTAATGTCTCAAAATTAATAGCAGAAAATTTTGAAGATAAGGTAAGTGCAACAATGAATATAATTTTATATATCGCTTTTTATTCCTCTTCTATCATTTTAAAACAAGTTAATGAAATTGTTTTTAGTGGACCTATACAATATTTATACAAAATTGTAGGGGTAGAAGCTTTTTTTCATTACATCTCCCTTAACTTAGAAACATTCAATAAAATCGGAAGTGGAAAGATACAAACGATAATAGAAAGAAAAAGTAGAGCTTATGGGGATATTTTAGAATTAACAACATTATCAGCTACTCCTACTATAATAATTGTAATTATGTCATTTTTTTCTGTTTATAGTAATTTAGGGTCTGGTGCTTTATACGTCATGCTCTTTAGTAGTGCTTTGTATGTTTGCATTACATTTTTATTTTCCATATGGAGAAACAACGTCAGGCGGGAATATAACACGTCACAAGATAAAATGTCGAATAAATTGCAAGATTTTTTGGCTAATCACGAGACTATTAAATCCTACAATACTGAAGAAAAAACTATACAATATTTTGATAAGACACAAATACCTTTCGAATATTTCGGTGTAAAATCTCACAGAATTTTATACGCTTTATTTTTTTTACAAAAGTTAACTTTTTCTATACAAGCTATTTTTATTATTTTTCTTGGTTCGTTTGGATATTTTTATATAAAGTTTACTCCAAAACAACTTGTCTATTACATTTCTATAAGTAAGACACTCACAAGTTCTTTAAGTGAAATGGGAATGTTGTACACAAGGTATGTTCAAGGATTTTTAAATGCGAAATCTGGATATTATGAATTCAAAGAGGACAATCAAGTGGATAAACTTAGAGACATAACTTTTACAAGAAAGTTAGAATTCAAAGATGTTTCTTTTACTTATTTGAATCGTCAGATCTTATCAGAGGCATCTTTTACAATAAAAAAAGGTGAAAGAGTTGCAATAATTGGGAAAAATGGAACTGGTAAAAGTACTTTAATTAAACTTATAATGAAGTTTTACAAATATGAAGGGTGTATACTTTTAGATGATATTAATATTGAAGATGTTTCCGATAGATCTTACAGAAATTTAATTTCTTACGCAACACAAAATACTTTTTTGTTTAACAATACGGTAAACTACAATATTTCGTATGGTACGAGAAATGTAATTGAAAAAGAAATTTTTCAATTTGCTAAAAAAATAGGAATAGACAAAACCATTGAAGAATTAAAAGATGGATTTCATACTTCTGTCGGTGAAAGAGGTAGACTTTTATCTGGTGGTGAAAGACAGAAAATTATGCTTATGAGGGCATTACTGAAAAATTCTCAGATTGTTTTGTTAGATGAACCAACTTCTGCGTTAGACAAAGAAACAGAGCTTGAATTGATGAGTTTTATTTTTAAGGAATTTAACAATCACACTTTTCTTATGATTGTACATAACTTGGAATTACTGTCTCTGTTTGATAAAATTTTATATGTGAATAATAATCAAATAAAAACAATAACAGATGTAAAAAATAGAATTACAGAAGATCCTTCGTATTTTATGGATATTTTATGTAATGAATAAATTTGTAATTAGAACTTTTTTGTATTTCGTGTCTTTCTTTGTATCTTATTTTTTATTTTGTGTTTTTAAAAAAAAATATTTGTAATATGAATTATGACGTCATATTTAATAATTTTATTATTATACTCGAGACAACTCTGATATTATTAAAGCACCTTGTAACATTAATAATTTACTTGTTTATTTAAATATAGGTATTTTATTGAATATTAACTTATATTGAATAATATATTTATAAGATCAAAATTTTACAAACTAAAAAAGGTAGAAATTAGGCAAATTAAATCAAAAAACATGTAGGAAAATTTATTTATACAAAATTTTCAACCATTGCCTTTTTTTGTCAATTTTTAATACATCTTTTTACCATAGGTCTTTAAATAGAATGCATTAAACTATTTGTTTACATAAAAATCGTAGTCCATATCTACACGAAGTTAACTTTTCTTTATTTATTTTACAATTACAACTTTTTATTGATAAAGTAATCGAATATTTCTGTATTAAAATTAAAGTTTATACTTTTCAGTTCTATACCTCTTATTTTTCATTCCTAAACATTTTGTAGTATTATCATAGTTGAATGACCATTGCCTTTATAAAAAAATTTTATGAAATGTTCCAATGTCTTGAAATAGTAATTTTACTATTAGTGAAAAAAAAATAAGTTATATATTTTTTTACATAAATCGCATTATAAAAATTTATAAACCTAAGTAAATGTTTTAGATTATTTACAAATTTAAAACAAAAATTTTCATTGTTTTACATTTTATTTAAAAATTTCTAAAAACATCCATCTATGAAAAAAATATCTAACTTTGAAATTATAAAGGAAATTTTATTTAAAGATCTAATAAAGTCTAAAATGCTTAAATTTATTGTAATACCAATTTTAATCTCAACTGTTGTTTATTCTATATTAGAAATTAAAGCATGTGATAAAATTCATGATTTGAATTCTGCAATAGAAAATCACAAAAATGAGAATGATGCTCTAAAAAAATATATTTTACAAATGATTATTGTTGGTGTTTTATCAGAAGTAAATGGATTTGTTTTTACTGGAGTTGTGCAATTCATCTATCGTAATATGTCTAAATCTACTTTTAAACTATTTATAAGTCTTCCTCCAGCAGAATTTAATAATATTGGTAGTGGTGAAATACAAACAATAATAGAAAGAAAAGCAAAATCAGCGAGTGAAATTATTGAAATTTTTATTACAAGTTTGTTACCAATTACTTTAAAACTTGTCTTTGCTTTATATTCTGTTGGAATGATTATGGGAGGATTTGCCGGGTATATAATGGGAATTTGTATTTTAATATACGGTTCTATAACAATAGGAATTGCAATATGGAGAGCAAATATTAGAAAAGCTCTAAATACAGCCGAAAATAAAACTTGTAATAAATTACAAGACAGTCTGATAAATCATGAAACTATAATAGCTTTTAGAACTATAGAATATGAAGTAGGGAAATACGATAATTTTTTAAAAGAAAATGAAGCCATTTCTAACAAATTATGGAGAGCTTTTTATTTTTTAAATCTTGCTCAAAGATTGATTTTTATATCTCAAAGTTTTTTAATTATTTACGCTGGACTTACAGGATATTTGTCTTATAAAATGTCATCTGGTCAACTTATTTACTTTATGTCTATTGCTTCCACAGTTTCTTTAAATTTAGGCAATCTTGGATATCTTTATACCCGATATACTCAGGCTATTACAAATGCTAGATCTTCACATGATGCTATATTAGATCTTAACATTGAATCAAATAAGAAAGAAATACAGAATTTTAAAGACTCTATAAAGTTTTCTAATATAAGTTTTAGCTATGAAAATAGAAAAGTTTTTGAAAATTTAAATTTTGAAATTCTCAAAGGTGAGAAGGTTGCGATAGTCGGATCAAATGGAAGTGGTAAATCGACTCTTATGAAACTATTCTTAAAATTTGAGAATTTTACTGGTTCTATTTTAATTGACAATATTAATATAAATGATATTAATGAAGATTCATTTAGAAAATTAATAGGATATATACCACAAAATACTTTTTTATTTAACGAAACAGTCAAATTTAATATAAAATATGGAAATGAGAACGTAACAGATGACAAAATATTTTCATTATGTAAAAAATTTGGTCTTTTTGATTTATTTTCAAATCTTGAAAATGGGTTTGATACTAACGTAGGGGAAAGAGGTCGGTTTTTAAGTGGCGGAGAAAAACAAAAAATTTTATTGATGCGCGCTATGTTGAGAAACCAAGAAATTTTAATTTTAGACGAACCAACAGCAGCTTTAGATAAAGATTCAGAAATAAATCTTATAGAAGCAATATTGGCGGATAAAAATCAAACAATAATAATGATTATTCACAATTTGGAACTTTTAAATAAATTTGATAAGGTTTTACACCTAAATAATAAAACGCTTAAGGAAATTTTTAAACATGAAAAATTTTCACAAAGTTTGGCAGATTTGATAGAACAACAAAATTAAATAGTTTTAATAAACTTTATTGGATTTCATTATGTCAATTTAACTAAACATTTATCATATTGACTAATTTAAATTAATAGCATATCTGTAAAATACTTAAAGTAACGAAAAAAATTATTAATATAACTTTATTTTGCATTGTTATCAATTTTCTAGTTTAACTAAAAAAACCTCTAGAAAAGAGAACATACTTAAATTTTGTTCATCAGTGAGCAGAATAAATCATTGCACTTATCTAAAATATGGTAAAATTTTCAATCTAAAGTAAATGTGATATTAATCAAAATACAACTTTTGTTTTTAACAAGTATCTTTAATATTTAAGTGATATTAATATAAAAAAACGCTTCTGGAGAGACTCGAACTCTCAACCTTTCGGTTAACAGCCGAACGCGCTAACCATTGCGCCACAGAAGCATAGAAATTAGAAATATAAAAATATTATGTTTTTTTGTTTATAAGCTTGTGTATTTAAAAATTAAAAATGGTAAGATTAAAAAATAAAATGATACTACTAAATTTTAAAATTGTAATAAACTACTATTTTGTGTTTTTTTTAACAAGAAAAAAAATAATGTTTTAATGTTTTGTTTAATGTTGTTTGATACTATCAAGTAAAACTTTCTAATATAACTGATGCTTTTATTAATTAACAAAATTTGAGAAAATTCATTTTTAAACTATAAAATATTACTAAATTTATCTGACCCATGTTTTTACAAATAGAATCCTTGAACCTCTTGACATTGAAAATATAACATCATTTTTTAATATTTTTGCAACTACAGAAGATAAACTAAGTTTTAAACAANGGTAAACTACAATATTCGTATGGTACGAGAAATGTAATTGAAAAAGAAATTTTTCAATTTGCTAAAAAAATAGGAATAGACAAACCATTGAAGAATTAAAAGATGGATTTCATACTTCTGTCGGTGAAAGAGGTAGACTTTTATCTGGTGGTGAAAGACAGAAAATTATGCTTATGAGGGCATTACTGAAAAATTCTCAGATTGTTTTGTTAGATGAACCAACTTCTGCGTTAGACAAAGAAACAGAGCTTGAATTGATGAGTTTTATTTTTAAGGAATTTAACAATCACACTTTTCTTATGATTGTACATAACTTGGAATTACTGTCTCTGTTTGATAAAATTTTATATGTGAATAATAAATAAAACAATAACAGATGTAAAAAATAGAATTACAGAAGATCCTTCGTATTTTATGGATATTTTATGTAATGAATAAATTTGTAATTAGAACTTTTTTGTATTTCGTGTCTTTCTTTGTATCTTATTTTTTATTTTGTGTTTTTAAAAAAAAATATTTGTAATATGAATTATGACGTCATATTTAATAATTTTATTATTATACTCGAGACAACTCTGATATTATTAAAGCACCTTGTAACATTAATAATTTACTTGTTTTTAATATAGGTATTTTATTGAATATTAACTTATATGAATAATATATTTATATCAAAATTTTACAACTAAAAAGGTAGAAATTAGGCAATTAAATCAAAAACATGTAGGAAAATTTTTTATACAAAATTTTCAACCATTGCCTTTTTTTGTCAATTTTTAATACATCTTTTTACCATAGGTCTTTAATAGAATGCATTAAACTATTTGTTTACATAAAATCGTAGTCCATATCTACACGAAGTTAACTTTTCTTTATTTATTTTACAATTACAACTTTTTATTGATAAAGTAATCGAATATTTCTGTATTAAAATTAAAGTTTATACTTTTCAGTTCTATACCTCTTATTTTTCATTCCTAACATTTTGTAGTATTATCATAGTTGAATGACCATTGCCTTTATAAAAAAATTTTATGAAATGTTCCAATGTCTTGAAATAGTAATTTACTATTAGTGAAAAAAAATAAGTATATTTTTTTACATAAATCGCATTATAAAAATTTATAAACCTAAGTAAATGTTTTAGATTATTTACAAATTTAAAACAAAAATTTTCATTGTTTTACATTTTATTTAAATTTCTAAAACATCCATCTATGAAAAAAATATAACTTTGAAATTATAAGGAAATTTTATTTAAAGATCTAATAAAGTCTAAAATGCTTAAATTTTTGTAATACCAATTTTAATCTCAACTGTTGTTTATTCTATATTAGAAATTAAAGCATGTGATAAATTCCATGATTTGAATTCTGCAATAGAAAAACAAAAATGAGAATGATGCTCTAAAATATATTTTACAAATGATTATTGTTGGTGTTTTCAGAAGTAAATGGATTTGTTTTTACTGAGTTGTGCAATTCATCTATCGAATATGTCTAAATCTACTTTTAAACTATTATAAGTCTTCCTAGCAGAATTTATATAATTGGTAGTGGTGAAATACAACAATAATAGAAGAAAAGCAAAATCAGCGAGTGAATTATTGAAATTTTTATTACAAGTTTGTTACCAATTCTTTAAAACTTGTCTTTGCTTTATTCTGTTGGAATGATTATGGAGATTTGCCGGGTATATAATGGAATTTGTATTTTAATATACGGTTTATAACATAGGAATTGCAATAATGGAGAGCAATATTGAAAAGCTCTAAATAAGCCGAAAATAAAACTTGTAATAAATTAACAAGACAGTCTGATAAATCATGAAATAAATAGCTTTTAGAACTATGAATGAAGTAGGGAAATACGATAATTTTTAAAAGAAAATGAGCCATTTCTAACAAATTATGGAGCTTTTTATTTTTAAATCTTGCTCAAAGATTGATTTTTATATCTCAAAGTTTTTTATTATTTACGCTGGACTTACAGGATATTTGTCTTATAAAATGTCATCTGGTCAACTTTTTACTTTATGTTATTGCTTCACAGTTTCTTTAAATTTAGGCAATCTTGGATATCTTTATACCGATATACTCAGGCTATTACAAATGCTAGATCTTCACATGATGCTATATAGATCTTAACATTGAATCAAATAAGAAAGAAATAGAACAGAATTTAAAGATCTATAAAGTTTTCTAATATAAGTTTTAGCTATGAAATAGAAAGTTTTGAAAATTTAAATTTTGAAATTCTCAAGGTGAGAAGGTTGCGATAGTCGGATCAAATGGAAGTGGTAATCGACTCTTATGAAACTATTCTTAAAATTTGAGAATTTTACTGGTTCTATTTTAATTGACAATATTAATATAAATGATATTAATGAAGATTCATTTAGAAAATTAATAGGATATATTACCACAAAATACTTTTTTATTACGAAACAGTCAATTTAATATAAATATGGAAAGAGAAACGTAACAGATGACAAATATTTTCATATGTAAAATTTGGTTCTTTTGATTTATTTCAAATCTTGAGAAATGGGTTTGATACTAACGTAGGGGAAAGAGGTCGGTTTTTAAGTGGCGGAGAAAAACAAAAATTTTATTGATGTGCGCGCTATGTTGAGAAACCAAGAAATTTTTAATTTTAGACGAACCACAGCAGCTTTAGATAAGATTCAAGAAATAAATCTTAGAAGCAATATTGGCGGATAAAATCAAACAATAATAAGATTATTCACATTTGGAACTTTTAAATAAATTTGATAAGGTTTTACTAAATAATAAAACGTTAAGAATTTTTAAACATGAAAAATTTTCACAAAGTTTGGCAGATTTGATAGAACAACAAAATTAAATAGTTTTAATAAACTTTATTGGATTTCATTATGTCAATTTAACTAAACATTTATCATATTGACTAATTTAAATTAATAGCATATCTGTAAAATACTTAAAGTAACGAAAAAAATTATTAATATAACTTTATTTTGCATTGTTATCAATTTTCTAGTTTAACTAAAAAAACCTCTAGAAAAGAGAACATACTTAAATTTTGTTCATCAGTGAGCAGAATAAATCATTGCACTTATCTAAAATATGGTAAAATTTTCAATCTAAAGTAAATGTGATATTAATCAAAATACAACTTTTGTTTTTAACAAGTATCTTTAATATTTAAGTGATATTAATATAAAAAACGCTTCTGAGAGACTCGAACTCTCAACCTTTAACAGCCGAACGCGCTAACCATTGCGCCACAGAAGCATAGAAATTAGAAATATAAAAATATTATGTTTTTTTGTTTATAAGCTTGTGTATTTAAAAATTAAAAATGGTAAGATTAAAAAATAAAATGATACTACTAAATTTTAAAATTGTAATAAACTACTATTTTGTGTTTTTTTTAACAAGAAAAAAAATAATGTTTTAATGTTTTGTTTAATGTTGTTTGATACTATCAAGTAAAACTTTCTAATATAACTGATGCTTTTATTAATTAACAAAATTTGAGAAAATTCATTTTTAAACTATAAAATATTACTAAATTTATCTGACCCATGTTTTTACAAATAGAATCCTTGAACCTCTTGACATTGAAAATATAACATCATTTTTTAATATTTTTGCAACTACAGAAGATAAACTAAGTTTTAAACAAAGACTGTCTAGTTCGAAAAATAGGAAAAAATCTAAGATTGATAACAGTTTAGAAACAATAATAATAAAATTAGACAAAAAAGAAGAAAAAGAATCTTATAACATTTTAGTAGGTCCTAATTCTGTATCTTCATTTTTTAATTTTTCAGAATTTTTTTCATTTGATGAAATTCCTTCACTTGTTAAAAAACACATTGCTTATCATTTTGGATATAGTGAATGTAAATGTGGAGGATTTACAGTAAAAGACAAAGATAATAAAAAAATACAAGTAGAAGAAATAATTTATATAAAAAATGATAATAATTTTACTTTACCAGAATCTCTTAATTTTGTAAAATCGGATAGAAGAAATAGAGAGGATGTTGTTTACAAAGCTAATGAGGTTGATTTTAAAACATCTTCTACAATTTTATATTCAATATTGTCTTGTAAGGAAGTCCATTTTAAATCTAATGAAATTTCATATTTTCTTAAGAGAAATGACAAGTCTTACGTCATTTATTGTGAAAAAGAAGAAGAGACATTATTTTCCAAAATCAATTTAGATAAAGAAACCCAATTATCAGATTTTTTAAAAAATAATAATAAAGAAATATCAAATTTATTAAATAAAATGTATGTAAAAAAAGATCTTTCTGTATTAGCTTCTTTTCTAAATTCTAGAAAAAAATTTGAAAAAGAGCTCGATTTTTTATGGGACTTTTTATGCGTTGTACCTATTTTTAAAGATAACAGAGATTTGATCACTGAAAAATTAAACAAAATTTACGAAAAATTAGATCATAAAAAACAAATAAAAAGAAGAGGGGAATACTTAGAAATAAGAGAAAGAAGGTATGTTGATACTTTGAGTTACGGGTCTTTAAAAAGATTTTATTACACAGAATAAATCATACCCATGTCAGACAAAACTTTTGAAAAGGAATTAGAATTTGTACAATTACTTTGCAATCCTGATTATGTCAAATGGCTTTATGAACAAGGATATTTCGAAAAACAATCTTTTAAAGATTTACTTAAACATCTTTTATATTGGAAAGAAAATACCTATAAAAGATATTTAACTTATCCTTATTGTTTAAATATATTAGAAACACTGAATTCAGAAAATATCTTAGAAATTTTGAAGGATGAATCTTTTTATGCTAAAATTTCCCAAGAGCAACTTGTTTTATGGAAAAATAGAAAAAATAAATAAATTTTGTAGATTTTTTTTCCCTAAATATGAAAATTAAAATAAAAACATTAATGGGTAAAGATGTTGAAATAGACATTGATAATGGTGCTACAATTCTAGACCTAAAAAAGAGTATAGAACTAAAAGAGGGAATTTCTGTAGAACAACAAAAACTTGTTTACAATGGAAGACTGATTGAAAATAATGGTGATCTTTTGAAAGATGTAAATTTACAAAATCGAAGTGTAGTTCATATGGTTATAGCTCTTAGGGGAGGTTAAAATAAATTTTTATTTTATTTTCTATAAAAAAAAATGGTGCAAGTAGGATTTGAACCCACGCCCTGTTACGGACTGGAGCCTAATTCCAGCGCCTTAGACCACTCGGCCATTGCACCTTAAAAATTAGAAAAATGATTTAATTAAAATAACATATCTCACTTTTTTTAATAAATTCTATATCAACTTTTGGTCCTACTAAATCCCTAATATTAGAAATTCCATATTTGATCATAGTAGGTCTTTCAAGTGATAATCCAAATCCAATTGCTCTGACATCTTCTTCAAATCCCATAGGACGTAAAACTTCCGGCCTAAACATACCGGAATTTCCAACTTCTATCCATTTATTCAATCCCTTATGAAATCCAAATACTTCCATACTTGGTTCGGTGTAGGGATTAAAAGCAGGTTTAAATTTTATATCTGAAATTCCTAATTTTTCAAAAAACCTTTTTAAATATCCCATTAGATTTCCAATTGTCAATCCTTTTGCAACAATTAATCCTTCGACTTGATTAAATTCAGCTAAATGTGTTGCATCTAACGCTTCATTTCTAAAAACTCGATCAATAGAAAATAGTTTTACAGGTTTAAATTCTCCTTGAGCAAGCGAATACATTTTTTTAGCACTACACGCTGTTGTGTGTGTGATCTTAAAATATTTTTTTTTGCTTCTTCGATGCTCCAATCAGAAAAATGACCATCCGAACCAAAATCTCCAATAGAATGAATTTTTCTAATTTTTTTCAAGTAATCAGAAGGTATTTCTTGAGTAGTTGATGGGTTCTTCATAAAAAAGGTATCATGTGCATCTCTAGAGGGATGATTTTGTGGCTGAAAAAGACTATCAAAATTCCAAAAAGAGGATTCAATAAACCTATTAGTTTCCATTTCAAAAAATCCCATTTCTAAAAAAATATTTCTTATTTCTTCTCTAACTTTCAACAAAGGGTGACACGCACCTTGTGATTGAACAATTCCTTTAGTATTAAAATTGTAAGGGTTTAAATACCAAATTTTTATAATTTCCACTTATTACCATTTTTGCAGTTAGATCAGTGACGTAATCATTATTAATATTAAAATTAGTTCCTTTTCTAATTATATAATGTACATCTTTGCCTTGTACTATTAATTTTCTTTTTTTCAAAATATTTATATTATTTGAATTATAATTTTTATTTTGTATATCTCTACACATATTTCTTATATCATCTTTTATATTATCAACATTTTTATAAACTTTATCTCCTACTTTTTTAATCCATTTGTTTTTAAAAGCATTAATTTTTCCTAATTTATAATTTTCTAATTCATCTAAGTTTATGCCGTCTTCGTTAATTAAATTGTATAAGTTAAATTCATAACTGCCATTTTCTAATATATTTAAACCTTCTTCGGTTAAAATATAATTAACTTCTTCTTTTGATTCAAAAGAAATTACATCTTTACTGGATAAACTTAAAATAATAGGAAAAATATCTTCAGATTTGTATTTTAAATCAAGCGAATTTATCAAATCTTTATTTTCTAGTCTTTTGCAAATTTCTTCAGCTATAGACATTTTTGGGGTAGAACAAAAAATTTTAAAAAGGGAAACAGCTAATTATAGTCTGTTGATTGCTTATTCTACAAAATATATTTAATATTGATTTTCTACTAAATTATAATATTTTATTATATTTAAAATTTTAAAGTTAAAAGCTTTTTTCCTCATCTAACTATAAGTATATTAAAAACAAGTCATTAGAAACCTGCTAAACAATAGTTTTATCATAAAAGGTAATTTATAAAGAGACAAATAATATAATGCTACGGATTTATATTTGTGATCGAGATAACACAGACAAATAAAGTTTATTGACTAGATCAAAATAGTAGAGCTTTTTTATTTAGATATTTTTTAACATTGCCTCATAGTTATAAAAATTTAATGTCTGATATGTCATTTGTAATTTCTCAATAGACCAAAATTTATCTTCAACTCTTCGATTTATTTCTAAACAGTTTCTACCAATAAATTTCTTTACAACTCTTGAACTATCTGAATCTAGTTATGCACTCTATTGATTGTGTATTAATTTTTTAAATTAAAATTTAGTTATCTTCTATTGACTTACACATTAATGACATAAAATTAATTCATGTTTTAACTAAAATTGCGATTTATTTGATCAATATGAGTTTTATTCTCATTTAATCAATATAAGTTTATTGCCATTTAATTGATACAAGTTTGTTATCATTTAATCAATATAAGTTTATTCTCATTTAATCAATATAAGTTTGTTATCATTTAATCTTAATATTATACAGTTAGTGTATTTTAAGTGCAGGAAACTTTTTATTAAAAGAAATTAAATTCAGAATCTTATTTTACTTTCTCATATAACTATTAATTATATTTTGTTTACATAAAATTTAAACATAAATTTACGTGTTTTTATTTCTTTAATTAATAAATTTTATTTGGCTTGTAAATGTGTTTAAATTTGATTTGATGGACGAGTGTTTCATTAGAACACTAAAAAATAATTATGTCCCTTTTATGGATAATAACAATATTGAAAGTATAAACATTGATACTGAAAATTTAGATTTGGTTGTAGATGGCTATACAGCATTGTTACAATGTAATTCATGCGAAGATGTTTTTTTTGGAGATCAAATGAAAAAACATTTATGTTTTAAAAATAATAAAAGCGGTAAATCAAAAAAAAATATAACTTCTAAAAAAAACAATATTGAAAAAGTTCCAATAAATAGGCCTGATTTTGTTGATCAACCACTTTTTGTTAATAATGAAATTATATTGACAAATGAAGAACGAGAGAAATTTGATAGTCCAGCGTATATTAATTATTTAATAAATATTAAGCCTGTTGTTTCTTATCATTATAAAATGCCAAATTTGTACCGAACGATTGTTAAAAACAAAAGTACTAAAAATTTTGTAAATGAAAAAGCTTTTTTTAATAATAAAAATCTTTAATAAATTAGTTTTGTTTTTCTATGGAAGTGTATTATATTGGAATTTAGAATCAAATAATATACTTTTAAAAATATAATGTAAAGTAATTAATAATGAAAAATAACCAATTTAGTAATTTTTGTAAGTATAAAAATACTTTTTAAGGCTATTTACAATAATAAAAATTTTGTAAAATAATATTTATATTATATTTCGATCAAGTTTATAAATTTAAAAACTTGTCGAATATTATTTTTTAATATTGTTTATATACTGGCTATTTTCTAATATCAAAAGACATATATAAAAAAATTAGACGTTTAAAAACTTTTATTTAAGCGAAATAGCCCAATTATAATTATTAAATATTTTTTGCAAAGATATTACAAATCAATTGAATATTGTCTTCTTTTTTTACCCTATGGAAAAAAAGGTCTATGAAGAATTATCAGAAAAACTTAAATATCCTAGTGACTTACAAAATAAAATTGATTCTTTATCTATAAATGTAAAAGATGTCTATTTTTATAATCAAAACCTACTATCAAATAAAATGCTGAGTGCACACACACTTTTAAGAGATATTGAAAAAGATATAGAAAACATAGAAAAAATGTATAAAGAATTTTTAAACAATAAAAATAAAAGCATAAAAATACTAAACGATTTTCTCGTTCTAATAAAAAATTATAAAACGGTAAAAATGATTTGTCAAGCTCATTCAAATCTTTTAAAAGTACAAATTTTTACTGAAAAATTAAATAAATTGTACGAACCTGTTTTTGACGATGATATTGAGATTTACCATTCGAGAGTTTATGAATTAGAAGAATTTATGTACGATCTAGAATATTATAATAAAGATTTAAATCGTGATGATTATATTGAAATTGTAAAAGCTATAAGCCACATAAAAAAAGAGATTTTAGAATTTAATTGTAAAATTTTAGAAATTAGTGAAGAATTTCTGGAAAATTGGGAAGTATTTCCAAAAATTTGCAAAATAATTAAAAAAGAAACAAAACTTGATGAAATTACTATTTTAACAAAAAAAGGAGAAAATAGTACGGAAATGATTCCGAAAGAAATGTATAAATCTTATAAAAAATATTCTAAAAGAAATATAAAAAATTTAGAGGAAAGGATTAAAAATAGCATAAAATCAAGTATAAGAAATAAATTTAATAAATTGGAAGATGAGACGTTGTTTGTAAAAAAATTATATTTTGTCATAAATGACTTGAAAATGATACAAGAAAAATTAAATTTAGATTTTTTTACTTTTGACGAGTTTTTAAGGGAATATCATACCAATTTAAAGAATTTGCTAGATAATAAGTCAAATGATCTTGATGCCGGTGAAATTTTAGCTGTTATTGAATTTGTAACTGATTATTATGAAAATGTGGAATCAAGCTTTAAAAAGCTAGCTGATTCTTTAGGTGAAAAATTACTAGAAAATGAAGAAATCTTACTAGAGAAATATTCTAAGACTGCTGAACAGAAATTGAAAGAATGGATTTCGAATATAACAAAAATAGAGGTTAGTAAATTTAATCTAAGAAACGAAGAACTTTCCAGAGATGAAGAGGATAAATTAATTTCTCCAGGATTTGTAAGTCTATTACAAATAATTAATATGCAATTAGAACCAATTTCATTTAATAAACAAATCTTTGCTCATATTGCAAAAACGATTATAAAAAATTGTAATATTTTTAAGGATGAACTTATAAACGCAATGGAAAAAGACTTCAAATCGGCGGTACAATTAAAAAGTAAAGCGGGTTATGAAGATTTTTGTATTATGTTCGGTAATAGTGGTTTAAAATTAACCCAATATATTACATCATTGCCTCAATGTCAATCCCCTGAAATAAGAGAATTAGGAAATACTTTTATGAGTATTTTAAAAGCTTCTAATTTTTATTTATCAAATTTTATTATGGAAACATGTCTCCCAGTTACAAAAGATTTATTTACAGATAAATGGTATGATGAAGAAATTGTTAAAATTTTAATTTTAACTATAAAAGATTTTTTAAAGGACTATAAAATAACAATGAGTGAATATTCATTTATGACATTTATTCACGAGCTGGCAAATTCTTTATCAGCTACTTTTCTAAAACAACTTGGTAGTAAAAAATCAAAAATTTACGATCAGTGCAGTTCGCGTTTAAAAAGTGATTATGCAAAAATAAAAAGAACTTTAGACGAATTTGGGGAAAAAAATGACATAATAGTGGCACTTTCTCCTTTGTTAAAAATTATTCCTTTGATCGATTGCAAAAGTGTTGATTTGTTTATTGAGGAGGTCAAATCATTAAAATATTCATTTCCTGATTTAAAGAGAAAATTTGTTAAATCAATAATTTTAAAAAGAAAGGATTTGACGGAAGATGAACAGAAAATATTTGTAAATAGGGTTAAATTGCTATGTTACCCCCCCAGTAAAAAAATAAAAAATATAGGGGTAAAAAAATAAAAAAATAAAAAAAATAACCCCCTAAAATGAACATTAAAAGGTTTAGAAAATTAATATATAATAAAGAGGAATTGATTCAATTTCTCTTGATAAAATATATTAAGGGTTCCGGATGTGCAATAAGTGCATAAACCTATGACCAAAACCAAAACCAATTCGGAAAAGTATCGTTGTTATTTACGACGAAATAAAAAAAAATGCTCCAACGAAGGTAGCATTTTTAAAAGTTCTAGATTAACTATCGAAGATCTTTTAATTTTGCTTTGCGAATGGGTAAGGGAGTTAGTAATATCTCTGCTACTATCGAATTGGATATAGAGTAGTACAGTAACTCGCTGGACGCGTTTTGATAACGCTGTTTTCTTATCCTATTCTAAAACTATCAAAAATCAAACCATGGAGAGGTTTGAATATATTGAATTGGACGAAACATTGCTTGTTAAAAGCAAAAATCATAACGGTAGAATTTTAAAATACCAAATTTGGGTAGTAGGTGGTGTAGTAAGGGGGAGATCCTAATTCCTTTTTTTTGAAATTGTTGAAAATCGATCAAGAAATACTCTTGTCGAAATAATAAAACGAAAAATTGCTCCCGGGTCTATAATTTACTGATTGCTGGCGGGGGCTATGAAGGACTATCTGAACATTGTTCCTGATTTTATTATTTACATTTAACTGTAAATCATAGCCAAAATTTTGTCAATGAAGTAACAGGCGCTCACACCCAAACTATTGAGGGAATGTGGTCTGTAATTAAAAGAGAATTGCGTAAAGCAGGAACTAGTCATGGTACATTGATGAATCTGGTTCGAAAACTTTACATCACTCGTTTTAAATTAATTACAGAGAACAGTTATTAGAAAAAATGCTAAGCTTTTTTGAAATTCAGAATATTTTACTTTTAAATTCGAATTACCGCTGAATTTGATTTGAGAATTAGAGTAAATTTTAGTATTTTTTTTATTTTTTTACCCCTATATTTTTTATTTTTTTACTGGGGGGGTAACATCGCAATTTAACCGTAAATAGTTTAAAAGAATGCTTTGGCGAAGTTTTACCAACAGAAAAAACTGTTTTTAGTAAAATATTTGGAATTTAATAAAATTTTATTATTTTTTGTTTAATAACTTTTTCAAATAATTTCCAAAAATTGTGTTTACAGTTGTTTTTCCTCTTACAATTATTACCTCATCATTCGCACTTAAACTTATAAAAAAGCAAAAAGGCGTTAACCAAATTAATCCAAAAGAAAAAAATATTTCTATAGCATATAATCTTCTATAAAAAAGAAGCCTTATTACTAAAAAATGATTCACTAATGAAGCCAAGGTTCCATATATAAAATAAGGGTTGTCCAATTTTATAATTGGATATACCTGCAGAAGACATAAAAATGTATATTGTATTGATAAGCTAAAAAATGTATGAAAAAAAGATTTACCTCGTATTAAAAAATACAAATGTAAAACCATACTAATATAAATTATGTTCTTAATCTTCTTCTTTGCACTATATGCCTTATCTTCAATGTATTCAATAGACTTAATTATTGCTAATCCAAGAGCAATTAAAGCTGAAATAGAACCAAAAAAAATCAATAAGCTTTTTAAAAATGGAATTAGCATAAGGGTAATTAGAAATTTTTTAATTATATTTGTAAATAAATGTTTCAATTTTTATAAATGATTTTCAAAATGTTTGATTTATAAATTTGTTTGTAAAATAAACAAATTGTTTATGCAAAAAAACTATAAATAAATTTTTTTTATCCATAATTATGATAGAATCATTTTTTGATATTGCCTTTGAAGGAACATCAAATGAAGATTGTATTATTATGAGTAAATTAAAAGAGAAAAGTATAATTGTTTTTGATAAACAGAAACATTATGGATCTACATTTACTACCATCGAAGATTTGAAATACAATAAATTTGTGAAAAATATAAAAATTTATAAGTACACTACAGAGTTTCTATTTGAAATAGATCCTAAGTTTTACCGCCAAAATGATGAAATTTTAAAAATGATTAATGAAACTGAAAGTTTTAGTTTTTGTGATTTTCTACCTATAAATAGACATTATTTAATTTTAGAAAGTGGAAAATATTATAAAATTCCTTATTCTATGTCCGATCTAGTAGATACAAAGTATTTTACTTTTAAAGATCGACATCTTGTAAACAAGTTTATCAAATCTGAAATTAATTTAGAAGAATTAAAAATTAAATTAAGTGATAAGTGTAAGCAAATTTTGTTCAATGGAATTGTAGGAGATGAAGAGGATGTTAATTTTAAATTACAGGAATATGTTTTAAATTTCGAAAATTATCCTTTTGTATATCCTAAACATGGATTAAAAGATTTATCAGAATTATTATCAAGAGTTAATGCAGTTAATGGCACATCCTATTTATTGGACGTTTCCATAGCCGTTTATGAGTTTAAAAAAATCGATTGTAACATGAACGAAATTAAATTTAAAAATATAAAACAAAACAAAGACATTAATAAGAATCATAAATACACTTGTCAAGATAATAAAAAGGATATGCTAATTGAATGTAATTGTAATGATGATTTGGATATTTTAGACAGATTTAATACAAATAATGAAGATGATTCTGATGAAAATATAGAGATAGAAAAGGTTTATTCTGGAAAATTAAGTATAAGCGATAGACAGTGTTGTTTAGATAATTTGAGCAATTCTTCTGGAATTTTATGTTACAGTGATAAACAAAACCAAAAAGATGATTTTTCTGATTTGATGAAATTTTTAAATATAACTGCTTCATTGCCTCGACCTGTTTTTTTTCAAAGCTATAATTCTAAGATTAAAATAGAAGACATAACTTTAAGAAATCAAACTATTGATTTTTTAATTGATGAAAGTGATTTTATGAAGGAAAATTTAAAAAAAATAGGATTAAATTATGAAAAGCTTTCTGACTACATTTCCAATGGTTATAAATATTTTATACAATCAGAACATGACCATGTTTTTGTAAAAAAAATATATAAAAAAGAAATTACAGGAATCAAAAAACATATAAGAATACTTAACGTATCTTTAAAGCTTATTAAAGATAGATTTTTTGCCTGGTTTTACAATGGTTATGAATTTGTTCAAGTTTTAGTGTTCGATTTTAATTCTAAATGTTGTGAAAAAGACACTTACATTGTTTATCTTATTAAAAAAGATAGAGCTGTTTCTAATAGAGATCTTGAAATTTTAAATATACACAGTTGCGATATACTTACAGATTTTTCATATCAGTTGTGGGATTATAAACATGTAACATATTATTAATACTTGTTATTAAATTTGAATATAGTTTATAATCATTTTACCCCAAGAATGGAAATTATAATAGTTCCCGATACAAACATTTTTATGGAATATAAAGATGTTATAAATAGCCTTTTAAATGATGTTCACCCTTTCAATATTAATATTTTGGTATTAGAAATAGTACTTGATGAATTAGATAAAATAAAACTTGAAACAAATAAAGCACAAAACGCTATAAAATTTATACAAAAAATATCACCAAATGAAATGATAATGATTGAGGGAAATATAAAAAAAAATGGCATGGAAGTAATTCTGGATTATGGAAAATTCGAAAATTGTAGAACTAATGATGAAAAAATTATTCACATAGTGTCAAGTATAAATCACACAGTATTGCTAACTGCAGATAGAAATATGTTTCTAAAAGCTCAGTCTAAAAATGTTAAATGTGTATTCATTAAAGATAAAGATTATTTAGAATTAAAATTAGAAATTCTTATGTCACAAACAGAGAGTGAACCAATGGAAGTAATGACTGATTTTTTTGAGACAAATAATGAAAAATTAGTTATAAGTTTATTAAAACCTTGCATAGAACAAATATTAATAAATAACATTGGTCCTGGATATTTTATTAACTTCTCAAAAGATATAGAAAATGCCGATCTTTATAAATTATTAAAAATTTGTACTACCAATTTTGATTTATTTGACGGGTATCTGCACAAGCAATCTAAAAAAATATTAATTGAAATACAGAAAAATTTGAAAATTGAACAGGATGATGAAAAGAAAAAAGAATTACTTCAAAAAATTTTGATTTTATTTAAAATTAATAAAGAATTATAATTATATATTTTTTTTAAATTTTATTAATTTTAAAAAATGTTACATCTCAAAAATTGTGCAATTTAAAAAAAACAATAAACTTTAAAAATGTTACATTTCAATTTTAAATTAAACATGATTTGTAAAAATTAAAATGTAACATTTTTTAAACTTAATGATTTTTTTAAATTGCACAATTTTTGAAATTAAAATATAACGTTACATTTCAATTTAAAAACATTTTGCAATTTAAATTAAAAAACGTTATATTTAAATGGAAAATCATTGTGCAATAAAAAAATTACATTAAATTATTAAATATATATCTTTAAATTTTTTTTTATAAATTTTTAATTTTCTTGTAAAGGGGTATGTCTCTACAAAGTTCAAAGAAAAAAAGAATCACAGAAAAAAGATTATTATTTTTTTGTATACGATTATATCTTGACAATGTAAAAAATGTTTTGATAATATTCTTGATCCTATTATTCGCTATTTTGTCTAAGCACTTGTTTTCTTACATATCAAATTCATTAATGTATAAACTTGATAAAAGTAGTAGTGTTATTGATGATTGTAGATATATTCTAATGTCTCGTCTTGCTTATTCCTTTTTTTCATTTTTTTCACAGTACTTGACTTTATACTGTGGGATTTATTTTCAGACAAATTTATCAAAAAAAGCATTTGAAAATATTTTAAAGCACGATTCTCCAGACACGATTAATTTGTCATCTGGTAAAACGCAGTTTGCCCATCTCTGAGGGATCATCGGCAATGTCAAAATTGTTTGATCATTGCATTTTAGAATTATTGCAAAAATTGGGTTATTTCATTGCAGATTTTTGCTTAATCTACCAAGCGTCAGGTTATTCAAAAATACATTTATGTCTTACCTTTATTATTTCTAGTTTGGTATTATTTGTACATATCAAAGGTGCTTTAATAGCCATGGCTTGTAAAAATAAAATGAATAAAGCACGAGGTTTATGCGATAAAAATATTTATGAGGATATTATTAATTATGACGTCATCAAATCTTTTCAAACTGAAGACAAGCATTTGTTAGAATATGAAAAAAAGATTTTACCTTGGAAAGATGCCAGTATTCGACATTCAAAAACAATTGTTTCCCTTTCACTTTTAGATGATATGTTATTTTCTACTACTAGTTTTATTTTTGTGTTAATACTTTACTGGCAAGGTAATACTAATTTTACTTTATACAGAAATATTTACAGTGCAATCAATGGATTAGAACGAAGCATGGAAAATATTTCTTCTATAGTTAGAAAATACAAAAGAAGCCAATATAACAAGTAGACTTATTCTTTATTATCTTGAAGAAATAAATGGATTTGTACCAGGTACATCTATTAAAAAGACATTTGATAAGGAAATAGTCTTTAAAAATGTTGGTTATTCTATTAACAATATAAAAATATTTCAAAATATAAATTTTAGTATTGCCAAAGGGGAGAAGATTTGTATTTTTGGACGGAATGGATCAGGGAAATCTACCTTATCTAAAATTTTAATGAGATTATGTTATATTGATTCGGGTTTAGTCACAATTGATGGATTAGATATCTATCAAATTCTAATTACAAATTATAGAAATTTAATAACTTATGTTCCACAGGATACAAATTTATTTGATGAAACTGTTATTTATAATCTTTCTTATGGTAATAACCGATCATTTTCTGACGTCATAGAAGAATGTAAAAAAATGGATATCCATAATGACATATTAAAGTTAGAAAATGGCTACAATACATATTTAGGTGAACGTGGTTCGACTATTAATGGAGGTTTAAGACAAAAAATTTTTTACGTTAGAGCTCTTTTGACGCAAGCACAAATTTATATTTTTGATGAACCCACAAACAATTTAGATGAACAATCCGCCCAAAATGTCATTAATTTAATTTTAGGAGAAAAATTTTTTAGTAAAACTGTTATTGTTATTTGCCATGACCATGACATAGTAAAGAAATTTCCAACTGTTCTAAAAATTTTTTGATGGTAAAATAATAAAAGAAATAAATTAATTTTTTATTTTTAGGTAAAAATTTTTCCTTTTACTTTTTTTCCATTGATCAAAACCTCAAAGGTGACGTGTAAAACTTTTTCAATAAAAAAAGATATTTTTTTTTCTTTGAAAGTGAAATCAATTAGTTCTCCTTTATTATTGAAAAACCTAGTAAACTGAATTTCTTGGGGAAAAAATATTTGTAATTCTTGATTTTCAATAAAGTAAGAGAAAAAATAAGAATCAATTATAAAAAACGTCTTTTCATTGCAAAAGGGATTCATTAAAAAGATTCCATTTAACATTGTCGGAAAAAGATCTGTTGATTTTTTTAGATTAAAACATTCGATATATGTTTGAACCAGAAAATCTCTATAAAAATCCAACTTTTTAAATCGACATAATGTAAAAATAATTTTTTCTAAAGTTAAAATTTTTTCATTAAAATTTTTTTCGATTAAAATTTTTATATGTGACATAAAAATTTCCTCTAAGGTATTAAAATCTTTTGGTAAAATCGGAAAACAAATAAATAGAGTTTGGGCTTGGGTTGTTTATAATTTTTCCAAATAATTCTAGTTTTTTAGTTTCCGATATTAGTGAACTTACGTTTTTTTTAAATGCAATTTCTGGGTGTACAAGGTACATTTTAGCAATAAAATCTTCATCAGCAAATTTTAGTATTTCAAGAAAAATATCAATTAATATTTTATCCGATTGAGTGTAAAGTACTAAGTTTTTATCCATAGAAAATCTCATTTCTTCTTTTCTTCGATAGATTTCTTTATAGTTTTTTTCATTAATTAATTTTTTTAAGGTATTAAAAGCATATTCAATGTTAAGTCCTACTTTAATTGCCTTATCTAATAATTTGGAATCAAGAATATTGTACTTATTAGCTAATTTAAATCCTATAAATCTGCTATTTGGATTATTAGAATCAATAAGTCTGCATATGAAATATTCAACTTTTGCTGAAGTTTTTTGTGCAATAATAAAAAATTCGCAAATTTCCACCGAAAGTCCGATTTCAACAGTTAATTTATATGTTTCTGACGGCGAGATAATATCTTTTTGCATTTCCAATTGAAATGAATCTACTAATTCCAGTTTTTTAAGTTTTAGTAAATTTTTATATATTTGTACAAGTTTTAGTTTTAAAAAGAAACATTTAACTGTACTGTAAATCGCAACTAAAAACATAATATCGTTATCAGATAGACAAAAGTCTTCATTATTGCACATTTTGTCGTATAAAATTTGTATTTTTACAAAAATTAAATCATCACTATTTCCTACTAGCGCAAAATTGCTAGTTGAGGATAACCGAGATTTTGCAATAAATCCCTTTAAAATATGAACATTTTTTGAGTCTAAAATACAAATATATTGGGATAAATCGTCATAAATTTTTTCTTTAACGACAATATTACATAAAAAATTTAGTACTAGTTCCCGATGTTTTAAGATTTTAAGTCTTTCATTACTGTATTTACCGTCAAAATTAATAAATTTTGATTTCTACACAAAGTCAAACCTAGATAACCAGCTTTTTTAATATTAATATCTTCAGAAGCAGATGCATTTACAAAAATCATTGGATCAACAGGAATATTATTAACTGTAAAATATACTAAGGATAGTATCTTTGAATAAGTCATTGTCTTTTCAGCACACAGTTTTTTTTGTTCGAGTAAAATTTTTTTTTTAGCCGCGTCACTGTCTAAAGAGCGCAATTCAGAAAGTAAAATGGAAAATGAAGTATTTTTTGAAAATGCCATTTGTTTATTTTAATTCTAAAATTTGTATGTTATGTTTCAATTTTAAAACAAAATAAATGAATTTAATTTTTTAATTTTGTAAACTATTATATTTTTCACATATATCAATTAATTCATCATTTAAAGATGAACCTCCAATTAGAAATCCACTTAAATCTTTAATTTTAGATAATTGTTCAATATGCTCATAACTAACAGAGCCTCCATATAAAATTCGACCTTTTACATTTATACTACTTGCCCATTTTTTAATTTGTTCGATTACTTCTTTTATTTCATCGAGTTTTGGAACTATTCCTGTTCCAATAGACCAAACTGGTTCATAAGCAATATCAATTTCTATATCTTTACCAATTACTGAAAAAAATTGATCATATAAAATTTTCATATATTCCCCATTTTCCCTTTCAGATGATTGTTCGCCTATGCAATAAACAACACGTAAACCGGAAGATAAAGCATTTTTAATTTTTCCTGCAAATTCACTAGATTTTTCATTAAGATGAATTCGTCTATCTGAATGTCCAATAATCACATATTTAATATGATTTCTTTTAAAACGAAGCAGGTATTTCCCAGTATATGGACCACACCAAATTTACTACAATCTTGTGCAGCTAAGGAAATGAATTTTTGATCGTAATTTTGTGTCTGAGGAATGTAAATGTAAGGAAGAGCAATAGAAATTTTATTTTTGTAAATTTAGAAGGAATTTTAAACAGTTCAAAATTTTTATTAGCTTTCCAATTTCCTAATATTAATGGCTTCATAATAAAATTTTTCTAATGATTAAATATTTTTGATAACCAATTAACAGTCAATTTTTAAAAGTTTTAAGATGAGTCAAATCGAATAGTCAAATTAAAAACATGTTTTATTTTTTATAAATAATCAATTAATTAAATTTACAAAAAACTGAATATCATTTAATTTACAAAACACTAAATATCATTTAATTTACAAAAAACTAAATATCATTTGATGTACAAAAAACTAAATATCATTTAATCTACAAAAATTGTCTAATTCACAGAAATACTGAAAATTTATATTTTAAAATATTTTATCCCCATAATGCAAGATATTTTGAACAATGAAAAAGAAATTAATGTTACAATTTTTGATGAGATAGTTTTAAATGCAAATAATCCATTGTCACCAAAAAAATCAGAATCAGAAGAAATTTTATTAAAATTCAAAAATCTAAATACTTCTTGGACTAAGGTAGATTTCATTTTGAAAAATTCAACACTTCAACAATCTCATTATGTTGCTTTGCAAATATTGGAAGAAACAATTAAAACTAAGTGGTACATTCTTGAAGAGGATATAAAAAGAGGCATAAGAGAATATGTTTTTAGTCTAGTCATAGAAAAGACTAAGGAAAATTGTCAAAATTATGTTATTCAAGAATTAAATAGAATTATAGTAGAAATAGCAAAAAGAGATTGGCCTAAAAGGTGGCCTAATTTTATTTCTGATTTAATTAACGTTTCTACGTCCATTTCTATGGATGTTTGCAAAAATACATTGGAAATTTTAAAAAAGCTTAATGATGACGTGTTTATGAAAATAGATGATAGAATTACAACAGTAAAAAAAAGAATACTAAAAAATCAAATGAAATTGGAATTTCCTACTATTTTTAATTTCATTAAAATGATTTTAGAATATTCAAAAAATAATAATGTAGATGATGTCTTACTAGAAGCCACTTTATCAACATTCAGTGGATTTGTAAATTCAATGCCTGTTGATTTTATTTTTTTGACTGATATTGTAGACCTTTTATGCGAGCATATAAATTCTTCCCATAGTGTAACCTGTTTAATATGCCTTATAGAAATAGTAGATTTAGGAAAAAATAAGGCAAATTTTAATAATTTAAATTTAGTGAAAGCAAATGAAGAAAAAATATATGGAAAATCTTTTCAAGTGCTTTTCAATTTTTAGAATTGTACATGAAAAAATTTACAAAAGAAAAGGTTTTTGAAATTTACAGGTTTATGGAAGCACCAGAAAAAAATTTTATTTTTAGGATGTCACAACTTTTTTCCTCTATTTTTGAAATTTATGTTTCACTTTTGGAATCAAAAAATGTTCAAACAACAAGAATTGCTTTAGAGCATATAATCTCTTTTTCAAGAATTGATGACTCAAAAATATTTTTAGTACTTTTTGAAATGTGGAGTAAATTTGTATTTGATTTATATTCTGAATTTCCATTTATTAACAAAGAACCAAGACGAAATCTTAGGAGGTTTGAATACAAAGGTGTTCTAGTTCAACTCCTAAATTGTTTAGTAGAAAAAATGCCAAGACCTGAAGAAGTGTTCATTATGGTTAATGAATTTGGAGAAATAATAAAAAATTAATAGAAACATCAAATTGATTTCTATAAAAAATGAGATCTTGTTTTATCATTTGGCTTTTCTAATAGAAGATGACATGAAAAGATATTTTAAACTAAAACAGGAGGTCAATTAGAAGAAAAGGAATATGATTGGTCAAAAGGAAATAGGCTATGTTGGTCTATTGGTTGTCAGGGTTTTTACAGAAGAATCAGAAAGAGAATTTTTGTGTCAATTTTGAAATATCTATTAGTTTTATGCGACATGAGACCCTCGAAATTTGACAAAGCAGTTGTTGCTCAAATATTATGTTTATTATTGGACAATTTCATAGATTTTTGTTGCACAATAAAAGCTTTTTAAAAACGGTAGTAAAAAAACTTTTTGAATTTATGGATGAGTCACATGAAGGTGTAAAAGATATGGCTTGTGATAATTTTTATAAAATAGCTGAAAGATGTCCAAGAGAATTTTTATTACAAAGAGAAGAAATGTTATACTTTTAACCTATATTTTACAAAATATAGGCAATATAACAAAATCTTTAGAATTTTATCAAAAGAGATCTGTTTATGAAGCTATACTGAATATAATAAAGGAAATACCTTTGGAAGACACTAATAAGGAAACTATTTTAAAAATGTTCAGAAATTGATGATTTCTATTTGTGATACAAATATTTTTTCAGATGAATATTTAGCAATTTTACTAATCAGATTAATTCTATAGTTAATTTAAAATGATAACACACGTATTGAAGTCCCACGGACTAATTTATAAATTTGTTCCATTTGCTTGTGAATCAAGTTTTGAGACACTTTTTCCTTTCTATTTTAAATTATTTGATCTATGCAATAATTTAATGCAAACAAATTCCAACTCTGACGTCATTTTAAATTCAAAATCCCTGAAATCCACAATAATTGAATTATTTATCGAAATTATTGAGAGTAAATTTATGAAGGAACAATTTATTACACAATTGTGTGAGAAAGTGATTTTTGATTTCAATAATAATCAAAAATATAAAGATCCTGCTATTTTATCTCTGGGTTATAGTATCATAAAAAATATTAACAAAGAAAATAATATCCAATACGTACAAATAGAATTATTTTATATTTCTGCTTTATTGAGACCTTCGATTTCTTATGCTATGAAAGCTGATGAAAATCCAGAAATTTCTATAAATTTTTTAAAACTTATAGAAGTGTTTTTAGAAACATCTTTTATAACTTTCTATTCAAATTTATATAATAATGATACCTTTAGTCCAGTGTACAATGCTATTTTACATTCGATAACCTGTCTAAGAGAAATTTCTGATTTAGGTTTAAAGGTCTTAATTTTGTTATTTTCAAAATGTTTCGAAAACAATCAAATGTCATTTTTTATTCAAAATTTTTTAGTAACACTTGAAAATTTATTAGGAATTATTTTTTGATAAAGACACAAAGCATAACTTTTTCCTTCAGGCCAATCTTTTAGCTTTAATGATAAATATTTGCCAAAATATACCTAGTTTAGATGGAGTACATACTAATGTTATTTATTTGTCTAATCATATGTTGTCTTTATTTTCACAAAGTTTTCCGAATATCACAGAAAAATCTCTCAAAGTTTTTATTTCTGGTCTTTTTGAACTATCGAAAAATGAAGAAGTTTTTAAAGAGCATTTAGAAGATTTTAGTGTGAAAATCTACGAATTTGGTAATGACGAGGACCTTGAAGAGGAATTAGCATTAAAAAATGAAAGAATAATTAAATGTCAAGAAAAAAATAATTAAATTAAAAATAATATGTTTTAATTTTATTTATTAACAATTGTTTAAATGTTAATTGCATAAAGTTATGAATATTTTTTTATTCTTTTTCATATTCTTTCATTTCAAAAGCTTTTCTAGCTTTTTTAAGTTCTTCATTTGTCATTAATAAATGTTTAACTCTTAAATATTTTTTTCTATCTTTTTTATGCAATACAAAAGATCTTCAGTTTTTGTTTTTCCTTTTAATTTTGCCATATTGTGAGTGTCAACCAATAAAATAGTCAAATATTCAATAACATAATTATGTAATGTTTCAGTTGTGTCTATTCTTGGACATGCAACATCTCCATATCCATATAACATCATTCTTACTTCTTTAAAAAATGATGCTTTTTTTCCTTCTTTCATATCAAGGGTATTTTGATATCATTGATCAATTTGTTTTTTTTACAAACAAATTTAATTTTTATGCAAATTTTGAAAGTATAAAAGAAAAAAAAGTGCATAAATAATGAAGTTTTATGGTTTATTTAATTTTTGAATAATGAGATTTTTTGATATAACCCATCTAATGGATAAAAAAGTTGATGAGATGGCCAATTCAGTTAAAAATGAAACTGTAAATGATTTACTTACCTTTCTTAATTCTAGTTATAATAATAACAAAACTGAAACACCTGAATGGGATTATTCTATAATTACAGAAGAAATCCCACAGCCTCCTTTGTTATCAATAGCTTCAAATCCTATCATCCTTCACAGAAATAATGAAACATTTTTTTCTTTTGATGGTAGAACTTTATTTTTCACAAAGAATTATTCAGATTTTTATGTATTTACACCTTTTGCAATTAAGGAGGCGTGTCTTTATCATTTATCAAAGAAGACCCCCACAGGTAGTAAATGTGTTATTATTACACTTGATTCTCAAAATAAGCTTACATATTCAGATATAAAAAATCATACGATTCATGAAAATAAGGTTATTATATCTAGGAATGTATTACAGTTAGTAGAAAAAAACAATGAGTTATATTATTTGTCTTTTAAAAAAGATAATTATTTTGTAAATGTAGTCGTTGAAGATAATGGAAATCTCAAACCCAAAATAGTTCTACAAAATTTATCATCAAAATATGGAATTATTTTTTTTGTAACTTCTAAGACGATATTTCTGTATCAGGATAGAAATATTGTATCTTCTTCTGGAAAAAAATTTAAAATGAGAAGGATGGTATTTATGAAGTTTCTAACATGTTAGTTATTTACAATAGAATTAAATCAGGAGTGCGTTTTTCATTATGTGATGATAATTTTATTATTAAGAATGAAATGACTATTGAAAATATGAATTCCACCATTAAAATTGTCGTCATTGATAAAATGTTATGTTGTAGAATAGGAAATATGATTTACTTGATAAAAGTGATGCCAAAAGAATTGATTATTACTAAAGAAATTAATTGTCCTTCTAATCTTCTTGATTTTACAATAAGATTGGGAGATAATAAAAGACTTACATTATGTTTCTTATTACAAACAAATTATCCAGAAAATAATCTACTGGGTAATTTGAGTGTTAAAGAAGAAATTAAATCCGAGATTTTTGATGTAGATTATAAAAAATTGGTTGATGAGGTAAAAGAAGATGATTTCTCTTCGTCAAAAGACAAAATTTTAGAAATGACTACTCCAAAGTTAGATTCTAAAATTTATAATCCATTTTGTTGTGATAGCACTACAAAATGTGATGATGATGTCCTAAAATCTACAACTAATGTCGATTCTAAGCAAAATTCAAATGTAAAAGATAAAATAAGTTCTTTTGCTAATAAAGGAACTAATTTAAACATGTTTGATATTAATTCATATAAAAAAGAAAAAACAGATTTAAATTTGGGTTTAAAAAACTCGTTTATGCCTTTTAGTGCTTCTGAAAATAACTTGTTTAAAGATAAAAGTTTAAATTTGTCAAAAAGTATGATTGAAGATTTTACATCTGCTTTATTTGAAAAATTTGAAAAGCGATTAGAAGAAAGGGATAAAATTTTACAAGCAAATAATTTGGAAATGTTCCAAGCTTTTTCTGATAAGATAAATTTAACTATTAAAGATTCAGTTAAACAAGAAATTGCTGAAGTTGAAAGAAAAATCACAACTTTACTGAGTGACAAATCGGGATCACTAAATTTTAAAAAAGTTAATGAAGAAAAAATTCTTAATTTTATTAAAGAGATAATTTGTGATAATTTATTGCCTATTGTAGAAGCTTCAATGGATGAAATGCGAATTCAAGTTCTTTCTACTGTTTCTGAGTTTAAAGAACCTGAATATCTTGCAGAGGTCAGATCTGCTTTATCCAATCTCAGCTTTTATAATGACATATCCGAAATTGAAAGGTATGTTAAATCAGGAAACCTTGATAAATCAGTTGAATGTGTTATCAAGGGAACTATTAAAGATCTAGAAGAATTTTCCAGACTTGTTGATTTTCAACAACTCGAGTCTGTTTCTTCCAAAAGTCTTATGGGATTGTTAGAAAAGTGTATTTTATTTTCTAGTGTTGATTACAAAGATTTTTTTGATGATTTGGTTTATAGTGCACTAACTTTTATTGAGCCTGATAATCTCACTGATGATGAATTAAGGACATTGATTATAGTTTTATCACAAATTAAAGAAAGTGATATTTTTCTATCGCAATGTAAAAAACCGATTTTTGTGCTAGTTGATTTTTTAAATTTTAAAATTCCCAAAATATTATTTAAAAGACAAATAGCACTTAAAAATTAAAAAGATTTTTTATTATTTTTCATTACATTGTAATTCATTTACAATAAAAAAGTAGGAGTAGCAATTCATTTACAATAAAAAAAGATGAGTAGCAATTCATCTACAATAAAAAAAGATGAGTAGCAATTCATTTACAATAATAAAGGATGAGTAGTAATTTTTAAATTTTTTTTATCCCCTAAATGTTTGAAAGAAGAATTTGTTCATTTACAAAAAGACCAATTGCAAGTTCTGATAAATCAAGTGTACAGATCACTTTAGCTGATATAGATGAAAGTGGTAGGTTAACTGATACAATATCAACATATGATGTCAGTGGAGTAGTTAGAAGAAATGGATTATCTGATGGATATTTGACAGATAAAATTTATGGAGAAGAATAATAAAATAATAAATATTTAATTTTCTATAATCTTATTTGAATTTGTAAAAAAGACTTAAATTATTTTACATTTAATAGCACTAATATACTACTTATATGATTGAAAATATATTAAATTTTATAGTACTTATACTTTTATAATAAACTAGCATAGCTACCCGTTCTAAGAACGGGGTTATTTTAATAATCATATATGCACTTGTAATAATTGTTTTGCAATTTTAAAATTGGTTTTTTATGTTTTACATCACAACATGTTTGTTTTTAACACTTTTGAAATTTCTATATTTTTTCTCTTAGGGGTGAAAAATTAAATAAAAGAGATTATCAAAATTATTTTATTTAATTTTTTAACCCCTAGAGAAAAACAAAAAACATTAAAAAATGCTTATTTTTACAATTTTTAAATTCTCATTTTTTTTACATTATGGGTAAAAACTAATTTTGATAATATTTTAAAGAAATTCATCTAAATAAAGACTTATAATATTACACACACTTATAATTATTTTTGAATTTTAAAATCAATTTTAGATGTTAAATATTTTTTTATGATTGTTTTTTGTAATTTTTCTTTCATTAAGGGTAAAAATTAAATACAGATTTTTCTTATCATTTTATAATATAGAGATTTTAATAACACTAATACATTACTTATCAATATGTAGACTTAAAAGTACTTATATGATTATTTTGATGACACTTATAGAATTATTTTTAATAATTTCCTATTATAACCCCTATGTCTGAAACTGGATGTCCTATTGTAAAACTGATTCCTATCTCAACCAGAAATGATTTTATGTAGTCCTTGTTTTCATAGAATGTGTGAGTCTTGTTTAATTCGACATTTTAGAAATGGAGTTAATAAATGCCCTGAGTGTGGAATTGAACTACGTAAAATAACTACATGTCTTCTACATTTGAAGACATTGAAGTAGAAAAAATGTAGAATTAGAAGACAAATTGATAGATATTTAAAAATGAAGAGATTTTGATACATTGGTAGAATTTTGATTATTTAGAAGAAATAGAAAATCTTGTATTTGAACTTGTGTCTTATAAAAGTGACTCACTTGTAAAAAAACGAATTAATGAACTCGCTGTAACTAAAAAAACGAAGCATAAAGAGGAAATTGTAAAAGAAGTTGAAATATTTGAAATTGACAAATCTATAATTCCTTTGTTTAAGAAATATAAAAATATTGATATTCCAGGAAATATATTGTCTTTTAGTGAAAGTGGTGGATTATCTAAAGACTTAATAATTTCTTATCTGCTTTCTCTATAAAGTGTAAATATTTACAAAACACTATTATATAATGAATTGTAAATATATTGTGTATTTCAAAACACTCTTTTCATATCTAATGAATATAGTCTTAATAATAATATATGAATATATTGTGTATTTACAAAACACTATTATTAAATTTAATAATTATAATTATACTTGAAATATGTAATCATTTACAAAACACTACCATTTAATCTAATGAATATAGTTTTAATTATATTAATACTTGAAATATGTGTTCTTTACAAAACACTACCATTCAATCTAATGAATATAATTATATCAATACTTGAAACATACAAAATTATAACCCACAAATGTTTTCAACAATCACTGGTAAAAAATTTAGAATAAAAAATGATTCAACTATTGAGAGTGTAAAACAATTTGTAAGTAATCAAACAGGAGCAGATATTAATAAAATTATTATTCACAATACATTTATAGGATTTTTTAATAATAAAAATGATATTGAAACTTGTACTAACCAATTCAAAGATTTTGGTGTTCCTGATGGTGTTTATTTCTCAGAAGATTTTAATGATGAATTTCTGGACTACGAGAAAGGACAAATTGTAAAAGAAAAAAAAATTAAATCTTTTTTGGGATGTTCTGACGTAATGTTGACTTCACGTATTTTTAAACATCTTTTATGTGAAAAGGAAGAGGATGAAATTGAAATAGAAGAAAATAAGTGAATGTTGAATGAACTTATTACAAATTGGAAAAGTCTGATCAATTATGTGAAAATGACAAACAATTGATTTGTGATAATATTGATGACGTCATAATGAAAATGTTTTCAATAAATTAAATAGTAATTGTAAGGAATTTAGAATATTGTTATGTTTTTATATTCGTTAGATTGTCAATTGTAAGGAATTTACAATAAGTTAATATGTAATCATTTTCTAGTGACAAAGACTATTCAAGGATTTTGAATGTAAAAGATCTCCTTTATTAGAAAATTTATTTTTTGTAATTTTCATTAGATACGTGTGTGATATAGTTTCATGATTCTGATGTTATAAAGCTTTATTTGCTTATTTTTAGATATTCATTATTTATTTTTATAGATCTAACTATCTAATTAAATATACAATGTTTAGGTTTTATTACGATACGACTTTACTGGCAAATATTTTGCTGAAAAGCTTTTAAATTCTTTATATTAAATATTTGTCATATTTAATAGATTCGTAAATATTTCTAATTTTTCTGGTGTATAAATTCGTAATATCTAGTTTTATGCATTTTTAAATTTAGTTAGTCTTGTTAAATAATTTATATTTAATGAATATAATTCATGTACTTAATATTGTTTAATATATAGTTTTTTAAATATTATTTCTTTATGTTAGTTTAATATAAATATTATTTCTCTACAAAGTTGTTTATTACAGATATTATCTCTCTACATAGTTTATTATTATAAAGATTATTTCTTTATGTTAGTTTAATATAAATATTATTTTTCTATGTTAGTTTATTATTATAAAGATTATTTTTCTATGTTAGTTTATTATAGATATTATTTATTAAAAATATATTATATTCATTTACTATAAAATGATAATCTACTTTTATTGAGACATTATTCCTCTATTATAGTTCATTTACTAAATATAAATTATATTATTAATAAATATGGGTCATTTAATTAATATAAGTTATAAATTAGTACCTTTCTTATATTTTATTTTCTATTATTACATATGTTACTCTTCACAAAGTATAAGATATTATTTAATAATATGTTTAAAGTATTTTATTTCCTATTTACTAAAGGATCCTTCACTATACATAACTTAAAGGTATGTGTGACATTTCTTCAAAATCTTATAATGAGAGCTTTTATAACGAAGAAATTGACAAGCTAGTTGCATATTATGATTTATCTGTTACAACACAAATCAATATAACATTAAATCCACCAATAATAAATATTAAGCATCCCGGAAGAAAATGCGAGGTAAAAGCCTTAAAAAATGACACAATGATGAAAAAAACTATATTAAACCAAATTGATGCTTTAAAAATCTGTTATTATACAAATCAAAATACTTGTGTACATTTTTCGTGTTTAAAGAAAACAGTTTGTTCAATTTCTATTTTAATAATGATCGTGATGACGCCATAAAGATGAAAAATGCAAATTTTAAAAATTCAGAGATTGTTTCTAAAAATATACAGCTTTATTTTGATAATTATACTTTTGTATACTTTACTTTTAATACTGATTACTTTATGATAAAAATTAAATCATCTAAAAAGTATTTAGTAGGAACATATAAAAAATCGCATAAATTTAGGAAATTTAAAGTATATGGAGATTTAAATGTAGAAATAAGTAGGAAGAAAAGTGATCGTTTATTGTGTTTGTATAACAATTAAATTTTTATAAAAGTTTTTACTGTATTTTAATATTTCAAAAGTATTATGTTTTTCTTTACATTTATATATAAAGGCAGTATATTGATATTTTAAAGAGTAATTGCAATAATAAATGTTTTATATTAGAAGTTAATTTATAAGGATATACAAATGTAAAGATTAATTGCAAGAAATATAAATGATTTATATTAGAAGTTAATTTATAAGGATATACAAATGTAAAGATTAATTGCAATAAATATAAATGATTCATATTAGAAGTTAATTCATAAGGATATACAAATGTAAAGATTAATTGCAATAAATATAAATGATTCATATTAGAAGTTAATTTATAAGGATATACAAATGTAAAGATCAATTGCAATAATAAATGATTTATATAAAAAATTAATTCATAAGGATATAAAAATGTAAAGATTAATTGCAATAAATATAAATGATTCATAAGGATATACAAATGTAAAGATTAATTGCAATAAATATAGATGATTTATAGTTACAAAAATACCAGTAAACTAAATTCAAAATTGAAGCCCATAGTAGATAAAAAACAAAATGAAATTATTAGATAAACAAAATCACATTAAAATGTTTAAAGATTTTATATCAGAAAATCCATTATTATTTTCTCTAGATAACACGACAAGTGAAGAATTTATTTATTATTCATGCATTTTTACTGAACCACAAAAAATGGTATTAACTTTTACTGCTAACGGAGACATCACTTTTTTTTATTTAAAAAGTCTTTTTTGTATAGAAAAATCTTCTTTTACATTTTTTAATATAAAAAATTTTATAATTTGTGATATTAAAAATGAACAATTAAGAAAAAATATAATAAATCTATTTTTAAAAAGAAATTTATCTTTTTTAGATGAAAATACTTCCTTAAAAAAGTTAATTGGGCAGGAAAAACTTGATATATTATTTTTTTCTAATAAAAAATTTTATAAAATTAAGATTTACTTGATAGCTAAAGTACATAAAAATATAGAAAACTATTTTGAATGTACAAATGTAGAAATTAAAGATGTAAAATGTCATTTATGTAAAAAGTGTAAATGGGAAGAAGTTTTGAATACTGATTTTGTATTGACTAAAAATTTTTGTAAATTTTGTAAGAAATGCTTAGAAATAGTAAAAAAAGGATTATGAGATTTATCAACAGCCAAATTAGAACTTAATTTATATATTTACAATAATTGATTAGTATTGAAATATTGAATTTATTTTATAAATTGCATAAATTGATTTTAAATATCATACAAATTGCATAAATTCAAAACAAATTAACTAATATGATATTTTAAATATCATACAAATTGCATAAATCTAAAACAAATTAACTAATATGATATGTTAAATTAAATACAAATTGCATAAATTAAATTCAAAGTGCATAAACAAATTAATAAATTGTAATCTATTTTAAATCACATAAAAACTAAATACAGTTGCATAGATTTTAATTAATCAAATTTTCAATATAATTATCTAAATTTATCTCATCAGAAACTTCTAAAATTTTATAAAAAATGTCAAAATCTAATTCTTTCTTATCAAACATATTTTTAATAAAAGATAATAAAATATTATTCTTATTATATAAAAAATTAATTTCTTTTTTCAATTCCATTTCCTTTGTACTTTTATTAGTCCCTACAAGTTTGTTGTTTAAAATATCTTTCCTTTTAAACTCATTTTTCATAAATAAAATATTACTCTCTATTTTTTTATCTTTAGTTTTTAATTCTCCTTCAAGTTTACGAATTTCTTTTTCAAGATTATAAATTGTACTATTTAAAGTTGATATATTTGTCTGTGATACAATTAAGTTTTTATTTAAAATAGATATTTCTTCCTTTAATTTTAAATTGTATTTATACAATTTTCTATTTTCAATAAGAAGTTCTTCAAGTCTTGAAAGAGTGTTGTCCATTAAAAGGGAAAAAATTATAAAAAAATAGCATATGCTATATTAATCATTCAAAGAATGGCTTATATCATAAAAGACATAAGACTTATTATTTATTTTTAGGTCTTAGCTAGCATTAGTTCTATCTCTGTAAAAACATCATTGATAGACGACCTCCTTACGCAAGGACAACCCTTAAAAAAATATTATTTTTATAAAAATTTATTTTTTTCTTATAAAACCAAATAAATTACCTTGTTTACTTTTTTTTACATTTCTTGTTGTATTTTGTGTCAGTTCAACTGTTTCTACTAATTCAGTTGTTGTAAAATACTCATTTAAGTCTTTAAAATCTTTACTGCTTAAAATGTACAAAATATCTCCTTTGTATTTTGACAAGGAAAGTTTAGTGATTTTACCTTCCCTTGTAAAATTTATATAAATTTTGGTGTATTTTGTGGTGTCTATATTTTCAAAATCAGAGGTATTTTTTTTAAATATTATTTCTATAGTCATTTTAGGGAGGATATTTTTCAAAATAACTGAACAGTGAAAATAAATCTAATCTATTGAAAATTGTTAAACTTTCAATACCATCATAATTCATTAGAACAACTTTTTAATAAAAATTACATAATAAATTAACAATTATTAGGTATAAGTAGTTAAGAATATATACTTATTAATCTAGTGGAATGAAAATGGCTATCAATAAATAGTATGATGAGAACATAATCCTAAGAAGCTAATTATAAATCAATTATACCTATTTTTGATAGTTTAAATCAAAAGCTAATTTTTTGTATTTTATTTAGAAACGACTGCAAAATAAAAACTAATTAAAATTCTATTTTACTGTTATGTAATCAATCCTTTTGATAGGTTTGACATGTATGCTAAATTAAGGGGTTTATCTTAATTTGATCATAACTTGTAAATACTATACTTTTTGAAATTATAACTTGTAAATAATATACTTTTTAAAATCATAACATGTAAATAATATACTTTTTGAAATTATAACTTGTAAATACTATACTTTTTGAAATTATAATATACTTTTTAAAATTATAACATATTATCATTTGATCATAAAAAAATAATCTGCTGTGTATATTTTAAACTTGTTTAAATTATGTTGATAGATTGAATACGGGAAAAAGTAAAATATTTAAAATTACAAAAATTTTGAATTGTTTCTTAGATTGCTAAAGTACTTTAACATTTTTGTTTTCCACTAAAAATCTAAAATTTTTACAAAATTGATGATACTACAAATTGTACTAACCTACGTAAAGTAGAAATTTATCTGAAAATATTTATATAAGTACTTCTTTTAAGTTTTTACATGCAAATACTAATTTTGATTTTATTTACCATTTTAAGTAATAAAAATTATGTTTTATAATCAAAATTTTTAATTTTTCATTTTATTACTTAATTTATTGACATCTATTCTTTGCTGTCAAAAAAATAAATTAAAATTAAAAAAATTATTTTATGGGCTTAATGTTTTCTATTTTTCTTAAACCATTATTTGCTTTTGCTACAAAAAATGGCAAAATCGCAATTTATGATCCAACAGAAGTCTCCTTTTCTAATGAAAAATCAGAAAAACTTACTAAAGTTTTTTTCGAATACGAGTATGAAAATGAAGTACCAGTAAAATTTCTCTTATCAGAAAAATCATTTGAAGTGTGTTCTTTGAATATCAATTATTTAATTGCTTCTTGAAAATAAAAGAAATTAATTATTGTGCCGAAAAAAATAATCATTCTTGGGATGTTCTACTAATACGACAATTGATCTATATAATACTGGAGATACTATCTATACGATAAGAAGGAAAGATACTAAAATAATTTAGTCGTCTTAAAAATGGAGAAACTGAAAAAGAATGGACTAGTGTTCAAGAAATAATCTTAATATACAATGAATTACATAAACTGAGTGTAGATAAAAAAGAAACTAGTTTAAACTTGCGTGTAGACCTATCTTTTAAAGAACTTATTATAACATTTTCTGATCTACCAAATTATGTATTAAAATCAGGTGGAAACGAAAAAGATAATATTTCTATTAGTTTTCAGAATTCAGCAAATCTTGAAATTGAAGTGAAAAAAAAATAAATTTTAATTTATTCGATTTTTTTATATTGACAGTCGATTATAAATATTTGCTTTTTAAATACAAAAAAAAACAATTTTAAACAATTTGATTATTTTTATATTGATAATCTATCAAAAAAATTAATTTTAATTTATTTGATTTTTTTATATTGACAATCGATCAAAAAAATTTGATTTTTAATGAAAAATAATATTTTGAATCAAATACTTTAATGGTTACATAAAAAAGAAAATTTTGTATCTTAAAACGTGTTTACTGAAAATACAAAGGCTTTATCAAAAAGTACATTTATTTTTAAAAATAAATTGATTCCTTTATCTAATTGCTCTTAATAATTGTAAAAATCATAAAGCAATGGTTTTATTTTTGTTAATTGTTTATATTTAAGTTTGTATTTTCCTATAAACTGGGTTAACATCACAAAACTAAAGACGTTGACAGACTATTAGATTCGTGAAAGAAATGTAAAAATTTCTTATCTAAATATCTCTTTAGAACTTAAAAATAGGCAATTGACTTCTCTAATTACAAAGAAGTATTCTTTATTTAATATTATATTGCTATATTTGTTATATGATCATTAAAAATAGCTCCTCTAGTGTTAAACTTATGTTATCATAAATATCAAATTAAATCTATTGTATTCTAGTTTTATAAAATTATAATATCTTTTACACTGTCAATACTAAAAAAATAGTGATAAATTACATTCTTATAGTTTTAGATTTCAAATTTTTGTCAATAAAAAATTTCAAATAAATTAAATATGATTCAAGAAATATACAACTATCAAAATAATGGTGATTTAATTAAGTTTCTTAGTACTTTTCAATTTAGTATTGATAGTGTAAAATATTTCAAATAAATTAATTATGATTCAAAAAATATATATCTTTTTATAATAATTGTAATTTTTAAAAGTCTTATAGTTTTTCATAATTTCGATTTTAAGTATTTATGTTGGTAAGTTTTGGTGTTACATAAGTTTTTATGATTCTTGTATTTTACTATTGAAATATAGTAGTCTTAATATTTTTTCAAAATATTGTAATTGTTAAATTAAAAAATTTCTATAAAATAATTCTTTGACAAAATATCGTGTTAATATATTTTAAGTACATAAAAATAAAATATATAATTTTTACAACATTATAATAACTTCCAATATTGTTTTTTTCTATACAAAAAGTTAAATTAAAAAATTTCTATAAAAGAAAATAATTCTCTTGACCCATGATTTTTAGCTTTCTATTACAATTTTATAGTATTCATTGTACAACAGAAATAGTTATTGAAAATATTACTGGTGGCTGTTGGGTATACTCCAGAGAGTATGGACGTATGTTAAAATTAAATCCCGAAAAAAAATTAATTATATGGTATTCGTCAAATGCTAAAACAAATTTCGTATATGATTCATTTATTGAAAAAAAATCAACTTTTGATTATAAATCATACTTTGAAAATATTGAACCTACATCCGGATCAGATTTTGATGAAGAATCAACTGCAGAAGCTTTGTTAAATGATGATAATAATTCTTAAACTGAAAACAATGAACCTACATCCGGATCAGATTTTGATGAAGAATCAACTTCAGAATCTTTGTTAAATGATGATAATAATTCTTACACTGAAAACAATGAACCTACATCCGGATCAGATTCTGATGAAGAAAATTTTAATGAGTTAACAGCGAAATTGATTATTTCCGGTGTAGAAAAAAATATTTATTTTGATGAATACTTTGAGAATTTGTATGATGAAAACGGTGAGAATTTGTTTAAACATTCTGCAATTATTGGGCCTTCAGCCTTGATAGTTTTCAAATGTGACGAAAACATTAAAATTTATTTTAACCATGATCCTAGAAAAATTAAAGAATGCGTCAATGGCACCGAGGAATGTAAAAACGCTTATTTAATTACAAATGAAAAAACTTTATTGCCAATAAATTCTATGTCTGAATGCTACTCAGAATACGCTTCCGATACCGAAGAATGTGAAAACGCGAAATCAATTACAAATGATGATACTGGACTACCAATAGCTTCTATATCTGAACTTAACTCAGAATATGTTTTTCAAGTCGAGGAATGTGAAAATTTGGAATCAGTTACAAATGGTGATACTTTACTATCAATAACTTCTATTTCTGGAAAAATTTGTGGCAATGTGAAACCTACAGAAGATAGTCAGGTTGAAATATCAAAAGAAGGAGAAAAATGTTGTGGTTGTGTAGAACCTACAGAAGATAGTCAGGTTGAAATATCAAAAGAAGGAGAAAAATGTTGTGGTTGTGGTTGTGTAGAACCTACAGAAGATAGTCAGGTTGAAATATCAAAAGAAGGAGAAAAATGTTGTGGTTGTGGTTGTGTAGAACCCACTAAGAAAGGATTAGTTAAAATATCAAAAGAAGGAAAAAATATTGTTATTGAAGTTTTAGGAAACGAAATTCTTTTAAAACGGACTGAAAACGAAAAGTTATCATGTGAAAATGGCCTTACTTTTAAATTTAAAGAAGAAAGTAAAGTGTCTTTTGAGGTTAAAGAAAAATTAAATGATTAATTTTAAATATAAGTACGTTAATTACATAAAAAAATTTCTTGATTTTTATATTAAATGTTATTCTTAAAAATATATAAATATGTAAAAGTAAATAGAAATATTTCTTAAAATTCAATATAAATACGTAAAATAATTCTTTTAATATTAAAAAGTCATATGATGTGCAATAGAAAAATTTACTAAGCCCAAAAAAAGTCAGGAATCCCACAAAATGATTTGATGAGAATTTAAATCTTCCTATTTTTTTATTGTGGTGTAAACTGTAGAAATATAATTATTATTATTTATATTAAAACATTTTGCTACTTTTATGAGATGTTTTAAAATGTTTTAACTTTTAGAGGTATTAAATTCACTAGTTAGATTCGTACTATTTTAATTATGTAATATAAAAAAATAACGACAATATTAATACCTGGTAAGATTTCACTGCTATTCAAAGAATATTAAAGACTATAAATTATTAATATGATAAATTATCAATCTAATTAAGTTACAAGAAATCATATAGTTGATTTTTAAAACATTTAAAGATATAAATAAACCTATTGTGACCAATTATATTAAATCAATATAAGTAGGTTATATATTTCTAAAAAGTAATGATATAATTACAAATGTTGTTGTATATAAAATTAACTATTAAAAATGTTTCTATACTTAAAATTACAAGACACTTGTTTACAAAAGTTATAAATTGATTTTTAATATAAAACAAGACCTTGAATTATAAAAATGTACATGTAAATATTTATTAAATACCGTAAAATATTGGTTCTTTTAAAACATAATAATAATTTATAGTTTATTGATTAGTTCTTATTGGAGAAACTTCAGCTATTGAATAGAACACGCTATGTTTTTACTTAATTTTTCTTTCCTCGTCATCACCATTCTTCATCGACTAACTTATATATACTTTCAGCTGATTAACTACACTATTTATTAGTTCTTAACTTTAACTTAGAAAACTCCCCTTTCCTCAATCTCAACTTTTGCGCATTATTGAGCGCCAGCATACCACTAGAGCCTTGCTACATAGGAGAATAGTTTCTACCCCCGTAAGGATAATTTACAGGGCCGACAACTGATAGAGTATGCCATATCAGACCAGGGTTTCACTGGGACTTGTGGTCGGGATAAGCGATATGGGCCTTATGACCTTGGTGGACTTTCACCACCCCACGCGAAATGCTAGAGCTTCACCAGCTTGCTTCACCTCTCCAAGGTGGTTCTACAGATGTAATTTCTTACTATAGGTCTCCAAATAGGTCCTACAAATCTTTTTCTCAACTACGGCAATTGTAGTGCCGACCTACAAGGAAGTATGCCTCCTTCTACCTTCTAGGACATTTACAACCCTTAGTCGACGCTTACGAGGCTTACGATACGACTTTACCGGCAATTATTTATTGACATTTGCATTGTCAATGCTTGCATTTTTTATACAAACAATTCGGCACCGCTGGGATTCGAACCCAGGACCCTTGAGCACTAGACCAGCATCACGACGACTGAGCTATCGGTGCCTTCTTTTAAAACATTTGTAAATCCTAGTTGATTCATCTCCTCATCCATTTTCCCAGCATATCTGTCGAGATCAATCACTGCAAATTGTTGGTTACTATCTGTGTCATTACAAGGTTCTAAGTTAAGTTACCAGATTAAAAATCAAAAAGTTAGGGGTAAAAAACACAAAAAATAACAAAACTAAAATTCAATCAAATAACGTAAAAGCAAATTTAGGCTGTAGATCGTACCTTAAAAAAATATTTTGTTTTTAAAAAAGCTTAACGTTTTTTCTAGTAGTTGTTCTCTATAGATAAACTTTAAACGAGCGATATAAGTTTTGAACTTGACAAGTCAATGAACCATGACTAGTTACTTCTTTGCACAATTTCTTTTTAATTAAATCCCATAATATTGTTTGAAAGTAGTGAACTGTTAATCCATTAGCAAAATTTTAACTATGATTTACAATTACATGTAAATAATTATAATTAAAATAATATTTCGAAATGCTAATTTTAAATGTAATTTTTTGTTTTTTTTACTGGGTGTAGTCGAAACATCAAAAATTAACCGCTGCATGGTTTTAAGGAAATAAAAAAATTAAATCTTTAGGTTTTTATTTTTTTTTAAGGTAAAAAATTTTGACTGTTTTAAGAAACATCTAAAAATCGTAGTAACTTACCTAAAATAGAAATTATATAAAAATTTTTAATTAGACTTTTTGTAAATTTCTTACATGAAAATACAAATTTTAATTTGATTTACCATTTTTAGTAATTAACAATAAGTTTTTTTACAATCAAAATTTTAAATCTTATTACTTTAATTTTTGGTATACTTTTTGCAGTCAAAAAATAATTCAAAATAAAAAAAAATATTTTAGGCCTAATGTTTTCTATTTTTCTAACAATATTACTTCCTTTTGCTTTTGCTATAAACAATAACTATGTAGAAGTTTTTGATCCAATCAGAGTTGAAAATGAAGATATTTTTTCTATTGTTAAATCAAAGCAGCTTACCAGAAGATTTTTCGAATATGAAAATTTATATAACGTACCAGTAAAATTCTTTTTATCGGAAAAATCATTTAGAATGGTATCTCCGTATATCAAGTATATTCTTTCTTCTATTGAAAATAGTAAAGAGTATGATAATTTTAATGCTAAGTTTGATTTCTCTTGGGATTTTTATATTGATACTAATATAATATTATTTAATACTGGAGATGTTACTTATAAAATTAAAGTGAAAGATACTGAAACTAATTCATTTTGTTTAAAAATAAAAACTGGAGAAATTGAAAAAGAATTAACTGGCGTCCAAGAAATAATGATAAAATACATTGAAGCACATGAACTAAGTGTTGACAAAAAAGAAACTAGTTACAACTTGCGTGTAGATCCATCATTTGAAAAATTTATCATAATATTTTCTGATCAACAAAAATTTGAAATAAAATCAGATGAAATTTCCTTAATTTTCCAGAATTCTACTAACCTTAAAATTAAATCGAAAAAAAAATAAATTTTAATTTATTTGATTTTTTTATATTGACAATCGATCAAAAAAATTTGATTTTTAATGAAAAATAATATTTTGAATCAAATACTTTAATGGTTACGTAAAAAAGAAAATTTTTTTATCTTAAAACGTGTTTACTGAAAATACAAAGGCTTTATCAAAAAGTACATTTATTTTTAAAAATAAATTGATTCCTTTATCTAATTGCTCTTAATAATTGTAAAAATCATAAAGCAATGGTTTTATTTTTGTTAATTGTTTATATTTAAGTTTGTATTTTTCTATAAACTGGGTTAACATCACAAAACTAAAGACGTTGACAGACTATTAGATTCGTGAAAGAAATGTAAAAATTTCTTATCTAAATATCTCTTTAGAACTTAAAAATAGGCAATTGACTTCCCTAACTACAAAGAAGTATTCTTTATTTAATATTATATTGCTATATTTGTTATATGATCATTAAAAATAGCTCCTCTAGTGTTAAAACTTTATGTTATCATAAATATCAAATTAAATCTATTGTATTCTAGTTTTATAAAATTATAATATCTTTTACACTGTCAATACTAAAAAAAATAGTGATAAATTACATTCTTAGTACTTTTCAATTTAGTATTGATAGTGTAAAATATTTCAAATAAATTAAATATGATTCAAGAAATATACAACTATTAAAATAATGGTGATTTAATTAAGTTTCTTAAAGTTTTTTTTTTGTTTTCTATGTATTTATTTTTTCAAAGAAAGTTTTGGTTTTAAATAAAATTTTTATATTTATTCGCTAAACTATTAGTAGTCTTAAATATTTTTTCAAAATATTGTAATTGTTAAATTAAAAAATTTCTATAAAATAATTCTTTATCAAAATATCGTGTTAATATATTTTAAGTACATAAAAATAAAATATATAATTTTTACAACATTATAATAACTTCCAATATTGTTTTTTTCTATACAAAAAGTTAAATTAAAAAATTTCTATAAAAGAAAATAATTCTCTTGACCCATGATTTTTAGCTTTCTATTACAATTTTATAGTATTCATTGTACAACAGAAATAGTTATTGAAAATATTACTGGTGGCTGTGGGATGTACAACATTTATAATACTATTATTTTAGGGTCAGATCCTAGTGAAAAATTAGTTATAAATTTTTCGTCAAGTGCTACAATAAGTTTTGTTTATAGTTTAGCCGATGAACAAAAAGAATTTAAACCTGTATTAGATTCTGATGAAAAATCAACTGCAGAATCTTTGTCAAATGATGAAGCAAATTCTAATAAGTATACATTGAAATTAACTATTTCCGGTGTAGAAAAAAATATTTATTTTGATGAATACTTTAAGAATTTGTATGATGAAAACGGTGAGAATTTGTTTAAACATTCTGCAATTATTGGGCCTTCAGCCTTGATAGTTTTCAAATGTGACGAAAACATTAAAATTTATTTTAACCATGATCCTAGAAAAATTAAAGAATGCGTCAATGGCACCGAGGAATGTAAAAACGCTTATTTAATTACAAATGAAAAAACTTTATTGCCAATAAATTCTATGTCTGAATGCTACTCAGAATACGCTTCCGATACCGAAGAATGTGAAAACGCGAAATCAATTACAAATGATGATACTGGACTACCAATAGCTTCTATATCTGAACTTAACTCAGAATATGTTTTTCAAGTCGAGGAATGTGAAAATTTGGAATCAGTTACAAATGGTGATACTTTACTATCAATAACTTCTATTTCTGGAAAAATTTGTGGCAATGTGAAACCTACAGAAGATAGTCAGGTTGAAATATCAAAAGAAGGAGAAAAATGTTGTGGTTGTGTAGAACCTACAGAAGATAGTCAGGTTGAAATATCAAAAGAAGGAGAAAAATGTTGTGGTTGTGTAGAACCTACAGAAGATAGTCAGGTTGAAATATCAAAAGAAGGAGAAAAATGTTGTGGTTGTGGTTGTGTAGAACCCACTGAGAAAGGATTAGTTAAAATATCAAAAGAAGGAAAAAATATTGTTATTGAAGTTTTAGGAAACGAAATTCTTTTAAAACGGACTGAAAACGAAAAGTTATCATGTGAAAATGGCCTTACTTTTAAATTTAAAGAAGAAAGTAAAGTGTCTTTTGAGGTTAAAGAAAAATTAAATGATTAATTTTAAATATAAGTACGTTAATTACATAAAAAAATTTCTTGATTTTTATATTAAATGTTATTCTTAAAAATATATAAATATGTAAAAGTAAATAGAAATATTTCTTAAAATTCAATATAAATACGTAAAATAATTCTTTTAATATTAAAAAGTCATATGATGTGCAATAGAAAAATTTACTAAGCCCAAAAAAAGTCAGGAATCCCACAAAATGATTTGATGAGAATTTAAATCTTCCTATTTTTTTATTGTGGTGTAAACTGTAGAAATATAATTATTATTATTTATATTAAAACATTTTGCTACTTTTATGAGATGTTTAAAATGTGTTTTAACTTTTAGAGGTATTAGAAATTCACTAGGTTAGATTCGTACTATTTTAATTATGTAATATAAAAAAATAACGACAATATTAATACCTGGTAAGATTTCACTGCTATTCAAAGAATATTAAAGATTATAAATTATTAATATGATAAATTAAGTTTAGCATTTTTGATAAATTATCAATCTAATTAAGTTACAAGAAATCATATAGTTGATTTTTAAAACATTTAAAGATATAAATAAACCTATTGTGACCAATTATATTAAATCAATATAAGTAGGTTATATATTTCTAAAAGACAATAATATTATTACAAATGTTGTTGTATATAAAATTAAATATAAAATGTGATTTTTATACTTAAAATTACAAGACACTTGTTTACAAAAGTTATAAATTGATTTTTAATATAAAACAAGACCTTGAATTATAAATATTTATTAAATACCGTAAAATATTGGTTCTTTTAAAACATTTGTTAATCCTAGTTGATTCATCTCCTCATCCATTTTCCCAGCATATCTGTCGAGATCAATCACTGCAAATTGTTGGTTACTATCTGTGTCATTACAAGGTTCTAATATTAATTCATAATAATCTTGTTTAGAATCAAACTCCCCTTTTTGAAAACATAAATGTTCTGAGTTAGATATGGTATTGTAATTTGTACGGGGAGAAATTAGCCAATCATCTTTCTTGCCTTGTTTTTTATTGAGTTTCAGATTTATTTTTGAATAAATACCTTTGTCCCCTTTGACCAAATATCTACTATTAATATTTCTAATACCACCAGATTTAGTGTCATAGATAAAGACATTATCGTTGTTGTTTTTAACCGTTGAAGGTACTAAAACAATATCACTATTAAAATTTGTTGCCGTACGAATTGTTAATTCATGTGTTCGGTCTTTTGTTAGTATTTTTATACGACGAGGAGATGCAATTATATTGATAATATAGAAAAAGTAGAACATGACAGGAAATAGAAAAATAATTTTTATATTTTTATACAAAACATGATACATGTTTTGTATCAATGAAACATATTCTTTATTAAATATGTTACACTTTTTAATATAAATCATTTTATTTGTAGAATGTGTGATAGATTGAAATGACATTTGTAATTTCAAATATAAATATGACTAATATGTTTAATATCAATTCAAAGAAATTTAATAAAGTAAGTATATTAGATTATTATCATAATTAAAAATATTTAAATTGATTTTAAATATAATAATTATATTAATTTTTAAATATCCGTTATTTATATTAATTTTTTACATGTTAGAAATATTTATATTAGTTTATTTATGAAAATTAATTATTTATTGATATTGTTTTTTAAGGTAGAATCAACTAAAGCATCGTGGTTTAAAGTTTCGGAAGAGGGATAAGTACTTATTAAAGACTTTAATTCACCTATGTTTGTATTAACTCTTTTATTTCCTTCTTTATCATCATGTATAATAATTTCAACCGGTATATTATCTTCATATGCCTTAAGTGTCATTTTTAAAATAACTGGTGCACCATCTTCATAATCATTTTTTATTGTTTCTATCTTATCCTGGATATCTGTACTTTTTTCATATTGAAATCTTTGATTTCTATTTTGTGCTTGACATGGGACAATAATAGCAGGATGGAACGAGTCATCTTGTTTTCCAACACTCAAACAGAAATTATTTTCTGTTCTAAATTTGAACTTTCCATTTTCCGCATCTGCTTCCCATTTATTATTGACGTAGGGATTGTCACAAAACATAACAATTTTATTATTCGGAGTTACGCACAAAGCTTTATTGTTGAGTAGTAAGGTTTTTTTAATATTGTCGTATTCGACTAGTCTTAAGTTCTTATCATCATTGTTGTCAGATTTAGAAATCCAACCAAGCTTACCATTCCCAGCATCTTGTAAAAATAATCCTTTTTTACCTTCTGGAATTAATTCACCTGTTAAAGAAAAGACACTTTGACAAATTAAAAAGAAAATCATTAAGTTTTCAGTTTATTATTAATTTATAGAAGAACTGAAACATGTTTGAGTCTAAAACAGTTTTTCATAATTTTTTTGTAAAATTTTTTACCCCCAATGAACAAAGGCGCGGATGCTGGAGATGTAAAATATCTTAAAATACAAGTAATTGGAGGAGAACTCCCCGGTCCTGTATTAGCACAGAGAGCGGGTACATGGGGTATACCAGTTAAAAAGGTAGGAGAAGATATAAAAGCTGCTACAGCAGAATATAAGAGTCTTAAAGTTATGGTAGGTGTTACAGTAGCAGGAGGAAAGGCCTCTATTGAAGTTTTACCAAATACTTCTACTTTGATTATTAAAGCCTTAAGGGAGCCACCTAGGGATAGAAAAAAAGTAAAAAATATTAAACATGATGGGGATTTGAAATTAAGTGATATTATTGAAATAGCTAAAAAAATAAGAAATAAGTCATTTAGTAAGAAATTGTCAGGTACTGTTAAAGAAGTACTTGGTACATGTTATTCTGTAGGATGTACAATAGAAGGGAAAACACCTAAAGAAATTACTTCTTCTATAAATTCTGGAGAGATAAGAATACCAGATGAATAAATTCTATTTATTTTTATTTGTCCATTTTGGGAAATTTATTGATTTAATAAATACATTTTTATTTTTTGATTATTGATTTTCCAATAGTTGTAAATTAAAAAATTAATTTTGCATTTAAAAATTAACTGTCAAGAAATTTAAAAGTAAATTAAAAAAATCATAATTTTATTTACGTAATAAACAAATTTAAATTTAAGAAATTATATCTTTTGTAATAGTAAACAAAATATCCTTTCATTAATATTTTTTTATATTCACCCCTAATGTCAAATTTGGATAATAGTAATCAAGACAATGATAAGTGGTCAGAAACCGGATCTAAAAGATTGAGTGATGATGAAAAGGAAGGATACACCGAATACAGTGATAGTTCCAGTTCTAGTAATCAACATTTCGCACCACAGATTACTCATAATAATAGACCAGTAGAAAGTCAACCTTCTTTTCAACCAAGGCCTCCGGTACCAGAAGATGCAGAAGTTTGTGATGCTATGGTTTTTTTAAATAAAATCAAAGAGGAATATTCTGAGGATATGGTGACTTATGATAATTTTTTAGAAACTATGAGAGATTATAAATTTGGGAAAATTGATGCAGATGAAGTTTGTAAAGGAGTTAAAATATTATTTAAAGACAAACCTCATTTAATTACAATTTTTAATGAATATCTGCCAAAACATTTGAAATTTCACTCAGAGAATAGAAATGCTGAAAACTTGCAGAGAAATTTTGAAATGCCTCCTCCTTACGCTCAACACCCTCATTTTAAAAGGCCTTTATTTCATCCCAAAGCCTATCCTCCTAATATGAAAGTAGGAGGAAATATGAGGCCTATGATGCCTAAGATGGGACCCCCTCCTCATTTACAACCCCCTCATATGAATGGTCTCTTAAATGGTATGATACCCACTTTTGTACCTCATCCAAATTCTAGTGCAATGAGAATGCCCCCACCTTCTAATAAAATTCATCCTGGATTTTACTCCTATGCTCAACCTAAGCCTGAGGAAGACAACAGTAAGAAAAAACAAGCTAATGATTTTATACAAAGAGTCAAAAAAAGATATACAAATCAACCAAATGTTTATAAAACATTTGTAGATATTTTACAAAAGTTTTCTTCTGACTCTAATGTCTCTTCTATTAGATCTGAAATTTCTACTTTATTGTGGGAACATCCCGACTTAATAGAAGACTTTGAAAAAGATTTTATTCCTACTGATAAAGCCAAACAGGAGGAACAACCTTCAATGTTAAAAGATTTAATTAAAGAAATGGAAAATTTGAATATTTCTGAAGACTTCTTAAGATGTTTAAATTACTACAACCAGAATTTTATTACTAAAAAAGAACTGTTACTTTTAGTAGTGCCGATTATAAAAGACGATAAATTAGTGGAAATGTTTAAAAAATTTATAAATTACCAGGAAAAAGAAAATAATAATATTAAAAATCTAGATAAATGTCGGAAAATAGGATCTTATAGAATTTTAACTCAAGAAATTCAAAATCAAAATCAAGACTTTATAGCAAAAGAGGTTTTAAATACAACTTGTGTTTCATGTCCAACTTTTGAATCAGAAGATGCGAATTTTGTGTTTTTAAAAAGAAATATGTATGAAGATTGTATTTTTAGAGTTGAAGATGACAGATCAGAAGCCACTTTAATTATAGAAAGATTGGATTTTTTTATTACGTCATTGGAAATTGTTTATGCTAATTTAAAAAATGATGAATTATCAATAAAAGATTTAGGAATGTCCCCTGGAATTATAAAAGAAATTTTAAAAAATATTTATGAAGATTCTGCTTCTGAAATTTTAGAAGGTATTTTAAATAATCCTAAAACTTCCATTCCTGTAGTAATAAAGAGACTTTATACAATAAACAAAGATTATAGGGAAAAATTAAGGCAAAAAAATAAAGTTTGGAATGAGCAAGTTGATAGATCTCATTATAAAGCTTTAGATAGTAATGGACAATTTTATAAAAATCAGGAAAAATATAATTTTAGTTTAAAACTTGTTTCTCAAGAATTATCTGAAACTTTTAGTTTTGATTATTCAGATTCAAAACTTATTAATGACGTCACAAAGATTTTTAAAATTTTTATTAAAGTAAGTCAAACAGATAATAAAAAAGCCGCCATTCCTAATTTATATCCTACAGTAGATGCGGTTTTTGATTTATTAAATGAAAATGTTTCATTTATAGGAGATTTTAATATATTTTGTATTTATAGATTTATTTTTTATGCATATGAAAAATTAAAGGAAATTAAAGATTACCAACTTAAACCTATTGTGTCATCTAAGACAGCTGTAGGAATGAATATTATTGCGGAATATGATGTAGAAGATCGATTTGAAGAATTAATTAATTTAATTAAAAGTTTCTGTGAAAAGTCTATTGATCCAATAGACTACGAAGAGTCAGTTAGAATTCTTACAGATTGCAAAGGGTATAAAATTTATAATATAAAAAAAGTATTTTTAAAAATAGAAAAATCAATTGTTGCTGTCATTGAAGATGAAACATCTCTAAATTCTCTTCTTAATAGAAATAGTGATATTACCAATGAAAATGATGTACAGTTAAGTTTTGAAAATAATACATTTTATGCTAAAAATATACGAGTGAATGAAGAGCCTGATGAAATAATTGTAGATGTAAATGATGAAGTGGAAGATTGTAAACGAAGTAAAGATTTATAAATAAAAGATGCTTTATAATAAAATTTTATTATTTGAATTTGTTTATTTGTTTTTATATACTAATTCTAAATTTATTTATTTGTTTTTATATACTAATTCTAAATTTATTTATTTGTTTTTAGATTTATTAAAATTTATTTATTTGTTTTTATATACTAATTCTAAATTTGTTTGTTTTTAGATTTATTAAAATTTATCTATTTGTTTTTATATACTAATTCTAAATTTGTTTGTTTTTAGATTTATTAATTTTGACTTTATGCTAAAAAATAATAAATTAGCATTTTACAACTTAAAAGTAATATAAAAAATATGCATGAATTATTTTGTAGATCAAAATAACATAGAAGTAATCTAAGCAACTTTTTAAATTTTACTTTGAGATTTTATAATTACTAAATAATAATTGTGAACTTTAATTTACTTTAAAATTTTAAAGATCTCTAATTCTATTGTACGTAATTAATTACAACTAAAGATTTATTTCATTTATGCATTTTTAAATAAATTTAATTTTATTTTTCTTATCAAGAAATATCTCTTAGTAGAAATATTATTAAAATAATATTAAGATATTTTAAAATTAATACAAGAAGAAATAATATATTTTTACACTCTTCATATATAAAATCAATAAAATGCAATAAATATATTATTGAAATAAAAATTGATTAAGTTGTTTTATAGAATTTTGTAAAATTGGGGTAGTGATGAAGAAAAAAGTTCTTACTGATCCACCAAATCTTTACAATTCTTTATATGACAATATAAATTGTGATTTAATTGTCTCTAAAGGAGATTTTTTACAAAAGTCAGAATTAAAAAAGTTTATGGTTATCGATCTACTAGGAACAGGAACTTTTAGTCAAGTCGTTAGATGTGTAAGTACTTGTGGAGAAGAAATAGCCATAAAAATTGTAAAAAATAGTCCTAAATATTATTTTTATGAAATGAATGAAGTTAAAATCTTACAAAAATTGATGTATAAAAATCTAAGTAAACATTTTGTAGAAATTAAAGATGTCTTTATTTAAAGAACATCTTTGCATAGTCGAAGAACTTCTTGGACACAATTTGTATGATTTTATAAAAATCACTGGATTTAAAGGAGTTGATCACACAATTGTACAAAAAATAGGAAAACAAATATTAGAAGGACTTAATCAACTAAATTTCTTAGGAATAACACATTGTGATTTAAAACCAGAAAATATTTTAATTAAAGATTACAATAATTTTGATATAAAGATCATTGACTTTGGATCTGCTTTTTATGAACCACAACAAAGTAATTTTTACGTACAATCAAGATATTATAGATCTCCTGAAGTTATACTTGGAATTCCTTATAATAGTTCATGTGATATTTGGTCTTTGGGCTGTATAATTTATGAAATGTATATTGGACATCCTCTTTTCCCTGGGAAAGATAATTCTGATTTAATTTATAAAATTTACAAGTTATTTAGTAGACTTCCTAGATTTATGTTAGAACATGGAAAACATACTTATATTTATTTTGATAAAGAAAATAATTACAAATTTATAGGAGAGGAATCTAATAAAGCTATGACGGTTAATGAAATGATTGATAAAATAAGATCAAAAAATAATAATAAAAATATGGATGAGATGCTTATTGGGTTTATTTTGGAATGTATAAATCCCAGTCATCTAAGTAGACCATCAGCATCTTCCTTATTATCTAATAGATATTTACATGTAAATGAAAAGGATGACGTCATGTATAGAAGAAATCAACCTAATCCAGTACCTAGAATTTCTAAACATAGAAGGAATTCTGAATATAATGTACAAGATACAAGTAAAGATGATAAAAGGAAATGTAGTGTGTTTGATATATTTAATGAAAATAAACAAAATCAAATTTAATACATTCCATTATATATATTAGTATATCAATTATATATATTAATACTATACATTAGTGTATTAATATTATATATATTAGTACATTAATACTATATATTAGTATATTAATATTATATATATTAATACTATACATTAATTATATATATTAGTATATCAATTATATATATTAATACTATACATTAGTATATTAATATTATATATATTAGTATTTTAATACATTAATACTATACATTAGTATATTAATATTATATATATTAGTATTTTAATACATTAATACTATACATTAGTATATTAATATTATATACATTAGTACAACAATTATATATATTAGTATATTACATCAATTATATATATTATTATAAATATATATGCTAATTATAAATGCAATATAAATTTAAAAACTAACTATAAATATACTATGTTAATTATAAATTCAATATAAATTATTTTTAATGCATGTAATAAAAAATATCCTTCTTATTAATCTTACCAATTTTCCAATTATATAAATAATATTTTAGCTCTCCAGTACCCTTTAAAAACTCAAGTGAATCAAATACTTCTTCATTATTCCCAATATTAATACCATTAAAAACATCACACTTTTCTTTATAACTAGCACTAATTAAGTCATTAACCATATCTTTATAATTCTGTCCACATACAATACTCAGATATGCCCCTGATATTTTAATATTTTTTTTTATAGCCATTGTATCTAAAATATAAAAAGATCCAAAAGATACAATTTCATTATTTTCTTCTGCTACAAAAACCTTCATAATTTTATTTTTTATAAAATAATAAAAATCTTCTTTATCCATATTATCAAAAATTTTGTATTTTTGAATTTCTTCTTGATAAATTTCATAACATCTTTCAATATCTTTTTCTTCTAAATTTCTTGTATTAGGTCTCATTTCACCTATTGAAACTTCTAAAGGAGAATCTAAAAATTGTACAGAAAGTAACTTTTTAACATTTAAAGGTTTATGCCAGTAATTCGCATTACTAATTTCAAAAGACAAAGGACACCCAGCTGTAAAAATTCCTTGATAAATTCCATTACAATTAAACCTTCTTGTTATTTCTTGTATTAAAATTGGTGTTATTCTCCTATTTCTTAAATCTTTAGTAACACATAAAAAATTAATAGCTGCTATCTTTTTTGTTACGTCATTAATAGTAATATCTGATTCCTTACCAAAAATATATCCAACAAGATAATTGTTAAACTTTAATCCAAGAGAATATTCCTCTTTATGCTTGGGGTTATTTATAAACCAAGAGAAAAATGACTCAGAATATAAAAGTCTAAATTCATTGTCAATGTCTTCTACGTAATTCTCAGAAAGAAATTTAGAAAGTTCTTTGAAATCAGAAATATTTTCAAAAGTAAATCCTTCTGGTAATTTAAAAGGCTCAGTTGGTATTTTAGTAGGATATTTAATTAGATCATTTGATCCTTCCTCTACACCAACAGGTTGTTTATTCCAAAAAGTATGATTTTCTGTAGACATAAGGGTAAAAAAATAAAATCTTTTACAAGTGTTTGAAAAAATCACGATCACATTCATTTAAGTAATATTTATATTAATATAACGATTTTTGTATTTTATTATTAATATAAATAATTCACATTACTAGATAATTATATAAATATCTTACATTTTTTTTTCACTTATATAGCTTACATCACTGTATTCAATAATATAGCTTACTTTACATAATTCAATAGTATAGCTTACTTTACATAATTCAATAATATAGCTTACATCACTGTATTCAATAATATAGCTTACTTTACATAATTCAATAGTATAGCTTACATCACTTAATTTCTAAATGTAAATCAAAATCCTTAAAATTTTTATCTTCGTCATAAATTTTAATATCAAAATAAGATCTCTTTAAATGTCCTACACATCGAAATTCAAAAATCGAACTAACTAGAGGAGGTAACACAAAATTAGTGTCAATAACTTTACAATGTAAATTTGATATTTCTAGAAATAATTTTGTATTTTCACAATTATTGACAATCATATTGAATTTTGTTTTCTCGGTAATTTTGTATGTATTAAATATTAAAATGAATATTTTTTCTCTATTTAAACTAACTCTGGGAATCACAAGTTTAAAAACTAAATCATTCATTTCTAATTCTATCTTATGAATTTCATATCTACTAAGACATATAGAAATTTCTTGTAAATTTGATAGTGACTTACTATCGCCTATTAATAAATCTTTAAAATCTAAATCAGTATAAACAGGATCATTAACAATATCTAATAAGGAATTTTCAATATACAATGTCTCAGTTAATCCTAAAATGTACTTTTTATAAATTTCAATAATATTTTTACAAACAGGCCTGAAAGGATATTCTGATTTAATTCCAAACAAGTTCTCGCTAGTAAATGACACAACAATCTGACCTCTAAGCCTGTAATCATTTTCTATTTGTAAATTAATTTTTTCTATTACTATAAAATACAAATAAAATTTATATCTTTTGTCTACTAAAATAATAATCTCTTTTTGATAAAATCCAACTTGCTCAAAATTTACTGTAATATTAATTGAGAAATCAAAATCAATTTCTATACAATTAAAAATATATTTCCCTTTAGTGTCAATATTAAAATTTATATTAAATTCTTGGAATTGGTAAACAAAGAAAAAATCTTTGAAATTATAAATACAGAAATTTGGTAATTGCAAAAGATAAAAATAATAACTCGGGGTTAAATTTATAAATTCGTTTCCATCTACACAAATTTTAGTATTTTTTTCTGAATTGTTTATGACGTCATTAAAAATTTCTGAAATTTGGGTAGAAGTAAGGACACCGTAAAAATGTATTAACTCTAGACCTTTTCTTTTAAAATTCTCTGTAGAGTAAAATCTTAAACCTAATTCGTTCATAATTTCTTTTTTAATGTACAAACTCTTCTTGTAAAATTGATAACACATAAAATCAAATTCTTTACTTTCAAAAAGCAAATAAATCATTCTTTTGTAGTAAAAAGTATCAATAAAATAAGGAGGTAAATTTTCAAATCTTAACTTACAATACATTGACATTTCAATACAGTAATTTGAAAAATCATTATAATCTTTATATTTAGAATATATTTTATAAGCTTCATCATATTTTTGTATTAGAAAAAGTGAATCTGCTTTTGATTTATCTACCATGTAAGAATTTAATAAAATCGATTTTAGAATACTTGTTCCTTTCATGTAAAATGATATATCATTAGAAGGAAGACAGTCATTATAAATTTCTTTAAGTCTTGTTAAATATTTATCTGTAGTAAAATAATCTATGGGAATATGAAATAAAGAGGAGCTTTTATCGTTGACTATGAGTATATTAATTTCTTTAAACGAAAAAATTTCATCTTTGTAAGTAATGGATAATAAATCATCTCCAATATTATAAAATGTCTTTGACTTCTTTTTTATATTAAAAAGACCACTATTGGATATTTTTAATATAATATTTTTACTGTCAATATCTGTATCTATAAATTTTATATAAACTGTAGGTTTAAAAATAGACCCAATAAGAGAATTCATAATTTGAGGGTAAAATGATAATTATGCAAAAAAAAAATTATTTTATATTTTTTTAGCATAAACAATTTGTTGTTATACAAACAAAGTTTTAATTATATGTAAGGTATCTTGGAGTACTCGAAAATTTTGCATAACCTTTAATAACCTTATCAACGCTTTTTAAAAAATCATCTTCTGTAGCAATTTTTCTTCTATCTCGTATAGCAAACATTCCTGCTTCAGTACATACACTTCTTAATTCTGCTCCAGTGGCGTTATTACATAATCTAGCTATAAGTTCATATCTTATGTCTTTGTCTACACTCATTGTTTTAGCATGAATTTTTAAAATAGCAGTACGCCCTTCTAAATCAGGTAAAGAAAATTCAACCTTCCTATCTAACCTACCAGGTCTTAACAATGCAGGATCTAAAGTATCAGGTCTATTTGTAGCCATAAGTACCTTAATATTTCCTCGACTATCAAATCCATCTAATTGATTAATTAGTTCCAACATAGTCCTTTGAACCTCGTTATCACCACTGTCTTCAAATCTAGTTCCACCAAAAGCATCAACTTCATCAAAAAATATTATACAAGCTTTTCTTTTTGGCCATATCAAAGATTTCTCTAACCATTCTTGCACCTTCTCCAACATATTTTTGAACTAATTCTGAACCAATAACCCTTATAAAACAAGCATCTGTTCTATTTGCAACTGCCCTAGCTAATAAAGTTTTTCCTGTTCCAGGTGGACCGTAAAGTAAAACCCTTTTGGTGGATCAATTCCTAAATTAATAAATCTTTCTGGTTCAAGTAAAGGCTTTTCTACTACTTTCTTATTTTTTCAATTTCTTCTTTACAACCACCTATGTCATTGTAAGTCACATCAGGTCTCTCTTCAACCTGCATTAAAGTAACACTAGCATCAATTTTCCTTGGTAAAGGTTGTAAAACCTGATATTTAACCCTATCTACCCCCACACGCATTCCATCTTGTATACATGATACATCAACCTTTTTACCTTTTCCTACAACAAACTTAGCCATTTGTTTAATATTTATCATATACCTGGGTTCTTGATATCCTTCTATTATTTTACACACTCTAGCTACTTGTAAACTTTGTTCGCTTTGAGATCTTTGACTATCTGATTTTAAATTCCATGCACTTGGAGGAGCAAGCCCTGTTTCTACTTCTCTTGTTCCCAATTTTAAAGAAATACTGTCGAAAGTGCTTTTAATTAAATTTTCAGTCTCATTGATTTTGTCAGCATAAAAATTTTTGCCATAGCTCAAAATGAGGCCTATTTCATTTTCCTGTAATGTCATTGGGGTATAAAAAGAATATTTTGTATATTTTTATTTACAATACCATTTATTGTCTTTTAAAATAAATAGTTTATCTTCTTCTTGATACAAATCTTCCACATTTTTTATTTTTAAATAAGTTTTAATTTTTAAATTGTAAATTCCTTTACTATCTACTAGAAAATATTTATATCCAAATTTGAAGGTGCTAATAGAAATACTTTGATTATTTATTTTAATACCGTCATTATAAATGATATATAAATCATTTTCAACAATATAAATGTACTTTACACCAAATTGAAAATTGTCTAATAAAACTCCATCTAAAAAAATTCTACCTTTTGTATCTAAAAATGCAAACTTTTTTTTAACACTGAAAAGTCTAACGTCTTCGCTGACAACTTTATATTCTAGTGTGTCATATTTGTTCTGTAAAGTTTATTATCTGAACATAAAATGTAAATGTATTCATTTGTATGTTCTTGAAATTTAATTGTCTCATCTATTCCTACAAATAATTTTATAAGTGAGAAATCAGCTTCATTAATTACACAAATTGTTGTTGCTATAAATTAAAAATACAAAATTATCTTTTTTTATTGAAAATTTAATTTTTCCTGGCAGTAAATTAAATTTTATAAATGGCAGAAAATTTTCACACAATTTAAAATTAAGTTTTTCTGTTTTAAACATACCCTTTAAAAATAAAATTTCTTATTTTTAATTATATAAATTTTATATTTAATTCTTTTTTTTAAGCCACTGTAGCTCAGTGTAGAGCGTCAGTCTTGTAAACTGAAGGTCCTGAGTTCGATTCTCAGTCGTGGCATTTTTTTACCCTTAAATGATCGTGCAATATTTTTCTAGTTTCTGATATAAAAAATATTAAAAAGGATCTTTGATTGCACAAGCATGTCATGGTTCTATTAAAGCAATACAAATGTACAGAGATGTACAAGATACAAAAGATTATTTAAATTCAGTCGATTCTATGACTTCCATTATTTTAAAAATAACTAGACAAGATGTAAAGGATATTTTACAAAATCTTGGATCTTTAGATTTAGTGCAATGGATTGAACAACCTGAAAATGTTGTTACATGTTTGGCTTTAAGACCTTATAAAAAAAGTGATTTAATATTTTATTTGCCTTTTATACAAAAATATAAATTATTTTAAATTTTATTTAGAAGATGCGGCAACTGAGGCAAAGTGAAGAAACTAATAAGAATAGCTTCAATAAAAAAATTTAAATTTAATTTAGAAGATGTGACAACTGAGTCAAAGTGAAGAAACTAATAAGAATAGCTTCAATAAATAAAATTTAATTTTAAATTTTATTTAGAAGATGCGGCAACTGAGGCAAAGTGAAGAAACTAATAAGAATAGCTTCAATAAATAAAATTAATTTTACATTTTATTTATATTCATCTTTTAACGAATAACTACTTTTGTGATCTTTTTTATCTACGTTACAAAATCATTGACTATTTCTTGTATAAAAGCTGTAGGTTGTCCTGTAAAATCAGCAAGATCACGCACAGTCCAACTTTCATATTTTCAAAAGCATTAAAAATTATATTCATCACTTCACTTTTATCAAGACGTTCTCTTTTCTTATCAATAAGCATTTGTTTTCGTTTTCTAGCTAAGAAATCCATCTCCCTTAGATTTCCTAATTTTTCCATTCTAAAACCTTCCCTAACGAATCGATGACTTCAGTCGAACTTTCAGTTTTAGAAGTCAACATTTTTAAATTGTAAATATCTTTTATTGATAATTGGTGTCATTAATAATTCGCTTTCCACAGTTCCTTCAAAAAAAGACGCATCTTGTACACTAGAAATAACACACATGTCAGACAATTTTCTGTCTACCTGTTTTACATTGTAATCTAGAGGAATAGAAGAATCAATTTTATCAGAAACATGAAAAATATTTCATTTTCATTATTAACAATTATTTCTCCTTTCTATTTCTTTTTTAAAATTTAAAATGCAGTTACTAAGATATTTAGGTAGTTTTGTAATACTTATTTTTCTATTTTATTTGTCAGTTATTTCCATACGAGTAAGAGGTGAATACAATAGAAATGAAATTAAAATACGAGTATAATTACAACAGCTTATTTGAAGTTAATAGAATTACTACTGAAAGTTTGTAATATTAAGCTTCTAGTATTATGTATAAACAAATTTAAAAGAGCTCACTATTAATATTAATATAAAGATAAGGTGTCTAACTTTAGAGATATGATTTGACACTATGGTCGAATTAAAATAAACGTATTAAGATAATTTATCTTACTTGTAGAAGTTTTTTAAATAAAAAGAAATAAGTTTATTTTTTAATTCCAAAAATGAAAAAGCATCATTAAACTTTATTATTACAAAATTTTCATAAATTATGTTGTACAACAAGGAAGCATAATAATCACTGATAAATAGAGAGCATATAAGTAAATCGTGTACAATATATATCAATTTGTTAATATTGTCATCAATGCTCACTCAGCGTGTTGAGTCTTATAACAACAGGCTTAAGTTAGCACAAAATAAACATATTGTATAGCGTTGTAGTAAATTAATAGACATGTCTGTTTATTACGATATGTTTTCAAGAATAAGCCAAAAAAATCCAACGGCTTTTATAATAATTCGTAGTATTAAAATCTAAAAGTAAAATCAATGATTTAATTAGCATGAAATTAGAGGCAGACAATGAGAAATTAAGTTATTAAATTTGCTTTGTGAGGTCTAAAAAAGTTTTTATATATGTTGGTATTTCAACATTAAAAAATCTTTGTATCTAAGCATTACAATTAATAGGAAAGTTATGACAAACTTATTTACAAAATTTGTCATAGCTAGCATCTTTACAAATGCTATAACTTACATCAAGCAAGTGATTAATACAATTTATTATCCCAATGTCAACAAACAAGATCGTCTTATTATCAAAAATAGAATTTTTAAGTTCTGATACATATTCTATTTCAAAATTTAAATTAGTAAGTCTTCACAAGCTTTTTAAATCTTCAAAAGACGTAGATCTACTAGAAGTATATTCAATAAACTAATAGATGTATTTATCGAGAAAAACAAATATATAAAATTAATTTGTATTAAGATATTTAAAGATATTATATAAAGTAAAAAGTGTAGAACAAAAAATAGTAAGAATGTTTTACCAAAATGATCCAGAAATTATACAACTTGTATTAAAATTTATTAAAAATTTTATAGATTTTTTATAGGATGAAATAATACTACTATTTAATAAATGTAATAATAAGTACAGTAAAAAAGTATTATTAAAAATCAAAGAAAATGAAATTACTAAAATTAAAAAATAATAAACTTGAAAATACATTTAAATATTTATATAATGGAAAAATTGATAAATTTTTGAAAGAGTGCAATTTAATTGTAAAACAAAATATTGATTATAAATTTAAGTGCATAATTTGTTGTTTTATAAACAAATTGTGGATAATAAAATGATAATTTTCATTTGAGGTCACAAAGTTTGATGTTGATGAGTCACTAATTTGTAAAATAAATGGATATCATAAAGGAATATTGTATAAAAACTAGAAAAGTGTTATAAAATAGTTTAAAATAAATTAATTTATTTTTGACGTATTTCTAATATTTCTTATTTTTAAGTTAATTAAATAAATTGATATTTCTTTGCAATATTAAAATATATCTCATTTAAATATTTTGAAGTTACTTATCCACATATTTAATAATAAGGATATTTTAAATTTATTTTGTAATATTTAAAAATCTTTTCTTTGTAATATCTAATAATAAGAATATTTTTTGTAAATTACTTAGGTTCTACTTTTTATTAAATAATTAAAATAGACATTTTTTGTTAATTAAAAATCAAGTCTTTAATCCTCGTAAATTATTAATTTAAATTTAATTCTTAAATTTTAACCCCATGAATAAACATGAAATCAATAGATGCATGTAATTCCATCCTTGTAATTTTTATTACGAGTATTAATTTCTTTTTTCAGATTTATTTGACAAGAAACTTATTTTTGATAGTTAAAATAATTTCTGATATTTAGAATGAATAAAGGAGATTATTGTAAATTTCATAGATTGAATTATTAAGATTTTATTAAAGTAGAGGTTGAATTAGAAATATTGTATTTAACACTTTAAATAGAATCTAATATTATTGTAAATATAATTGTATTTAATACTGTAAATAAAGTTATTTAATATTACTATCTTAAATAATTTATTTTATATATTTGTAAAATTAATATAATTGTAATTACTTTAATAGAATTATATTATATTTATTTACCATTAAATTTACATTATAATAAAATAAATTAATATCATTAAATATAAGTTTTTTTTAAATTTTATTTTTTAAATCTCCTTATGCATGAAACAAAATTTGATGAAAAAGATTTCAAAAATCAATTTTCAGAAATAAACAATTTACGAGTACATTTTCCAAAATATAGAGAAAAATACATTGAACAAGTAAGTAAATATATTATTAGAGCATTAGAAAATAAAAATTATCTTGTAATATAAATTTAGAAGAAAGAAGTATTGAAATATTAACTAATAAAAAAACAAGAGATCCTTTATTTTTGTTAAAGGGTGTGATTTTATTAGACTTGTTTCTAAAATGTTGATGTTGAAACAGCCTCGAAAGTCTTAGAAGATGAATATGTTGGGAAATTATAGACATAAGGAAACTTGTTAAAAGTGAAAAGGTTTTTGATAGAAGGAGGGATAGACTTATTGGTAAAATAGTATGGTTTTAAAAGCTCTTAAAATGATTAGTAAGTTATATTTATTACTGGTAAATATATAGGAGTTGTTGGATCTTATGATGGTTTAACTATTGTAAAACAAATAGCTACTGATTGCATAGCTAATAATTTACATCCTATTTATGAAATAAAGAAATTGATTGTTAAAAAAATTAGAAGAAAACAATGAGCTGGCTGAAGAAGATTGGAAGAGACACATTCCTGAATATAAGAAAAAAGTCAAAAGAAAAAAAAAATATTATAAATTAAAATTTTAGTAGAATGTGTGTCTTATAAATTAAAATTTAGTAGAATGTGTGTCTTATAAAAAAAATAATACTTGTTACAAAAAAATGACTCATTGAATATTGTATTGCTTTTAACCTTTGTATTATTATCTATTGTAATGCTTTTTAGATTTGTATTATATTACAATAAATATCTTCATATTGTAAAATATTAGCAATTAATGTTTTGAATAAAACAAACATAAAAAGATCTTGATATATGTTTCAAGTAGGCCTTTAGTCTATTGTACAACTAAAAGGAATAATCACTATATCATTTAGGAAATAAATGTAAAACAAATTTAAATTTTATCGAATGATTTTTAATATACATACGTGGACATGAAAGATATTTGGGTTATCTAAAGCTAAAAAAAATAAATTACGTGATTTTTATATAAATATCTATAGCTCATTCAAAAATGATTTAAATATATCCATAGCTCATTTAAAAAACTACCTAATAAAATTCTATATTAATTAACTTGCAAAAGATTATATTTCAATATAACACTAAACAATCAAAAAACTTTATTTTCATCTTCAGTGTCCAAATACTTAAAATAAATGCAAATAGAAAGATAAATTTCTATAAAAATTATATGTAGGTATAAAAAAAATATAAGTTTTGTATATTTCCCGAAAAAACGGGTTTTCACATATTTATTTCCTAGATAAACAAAATTGATAATGTAAGGATACAAAATAAACCTTTCATTGTAATTACTTGGCATTTTGTATTTCCTGATTTTTTTAACTGCTTCCCAATATGATAAATTATAGATCATGGAATATAATACTACATAATCTTCATTAATAGGATTAATATAAAATATAGAAAAGATCTTGCAAAATGACGACAAACATTACCAATCGTCTTGATTTTAGTAAAAAATCTATTAAAGTAATTTTCTCTATTTCTAAAAATCAATATAACAATATTTACGGATATCTTTTTAGAAAGGTTTAAAATCATAATGAAATTCATAAATACAAATACAAGCATTTTAAATCCTTTATAATTTACATTTAAAACCAGTTCAAGTGATGTAACACTAAATAATAATCCAAAAACATAATATAAACAATAACCTACTAATATCATTAAATTATCACTAATAACTTTACAAGCTCTAATATCATTACCAATAGAATGCTTGTAGAAATATAAAGGAATTAAAATTACAAGGAACAAAAAATTATAATACGATATAAAAAATGTAATCAGGTAAATAATTGTAAGAAAAAGAGTTTTGAAATTAAAATATAAAAAACACATCATTGATATTCCTATACCGCCAATTAATAAAAATAAAAATATATCATAACAAAGATCATTTTTATGAATTGCTTTATATAAACTAAAACTTAATTTTTTCTTATTATCTTTATATAAGTAATATCCTATAAGACTTTCGAGGATAATCGATGTGAAATCAAAAATTTGATATATATTTAAATTCATTAAAAACAAAATAAAAAATTTTATAAAAAAACAAAAAAAACTTTCAAACAATTTGTTTGTTTGAAAAAATATAAATTTAAAAAATTCTGCATAAATGTATAAATTTTATAAAAAATACCCTATTATGACAAAAACGGTTGAAGAAACATATCAAAAAAAAACACCTTTGGAGCATATTTTATTAAGACCAGATACTTATATAGGATCAGTAGAAAAAGAAAATCAAAATATGTATGTATGGGATGAGGTGGAAAAAAAAATAAAAAATAAGAATATTAGTTTTTGCCGGGATTGTACAAAATTTTTGATGAAATAATTGTCAATGCAGCGGATAATAAAATTAGAGATCCTGCTATGAAAACAATCAAGGTTAATATTGATGTTTTAGAAAATACTATTTCTGTATTTAATGATGGCAAAGGAGTTCCTATAAAAATTCACTCTACAGAAAAAGTGTATGTTCCTGAATTAATTTTTGGTCAGCTTTTAACCTCTTCAAATTACAACGATAAAGAGAAAAAAGTGACTGGAGGTAGAAATGGGTATGGTGCAAAATTATGCAATATATTCTCTACTGAATTTATTGTAGAAACAGCAGATAATGAAGTAGGCAAAATTTATAAACAAGTATATAAAAACAATATGTCAGTTACGGGTAAACCAGAAATAAAAAATTATAAGAAAAGTGATTTTACTAAAATAACTTTTAAACCAGATTTAAATAGGTTTGGGATGACAAATCTTGATGATGATATTGTTTCTTTGTTGAAAAAAAGAGTTTACGATTTATCTGGAATTGTTAAAAATGTTAAAGTATTTCTTAATGAAGAAAAAATAGAAATTAAAAATTTTAGAGATTATGTGAAATTATATCTCCATGAGGAAACGACAGTTATACATGAAATTATAAATCCAAGATGGGAATTGGCTTTTACAACAAGTGAAGAACAATTTCAACAAGTTTCTTTTGTAAATAGCATTTCTACATCTAAAGGGGGGCTCACATGTCAATCATGTCGTAGATCAACTTACAGATCCAATAATCGAGGCACTAAAAAAAAAGAAACTAAACAACGTTAAACCATTTCAGGTAAAATCATCTATGTTTTTGTTTATAAATTCTTTAATAGATAATCCTGCATTCGATTCGCAGACAAAAGAAAATCTTACTTTAAGAGTAAGTGCATTTGGTTCAAAATGTGAACCGCTTAAAGATTTTATTGATAAAGTATTGAAAAATACGGATGTAGTATCAAGAATTGCTGATTTTGTTAAAGCAAAAGAAGAGGCTGCCTTGAAAAAAACAGATGGTAAAAAAAAAGGGAAAATTACAATGCAAAAACTTGAAGATGCCAAATGGGCAGGAACAGCCAAATCCGATCAATGTACTTTATACCTCACAGAAGGAGAATCTGCAAAAACAATGGTCATGTCTGGAAGATCTGTGGTAGGTACTGAGATTTTAGGATGTTATCCTTTAAAAGGTAAAATTTTAAATGTGAGAGAGGCAAATAGTAAACAAATAATTGATAATGAAGAAATCAAGGCAATTAAACAAATTTTAGGATTACAGCATAAAAAAAGAATACACTGATACAAGCAGTCTTAGATATGGACACTTAATGATAATGACGGATCAAGATCATGATGGAAGTCATATAAAAGGCCTTTTAATTAATTTCTTGGATCATTCGTATCCCTCTTTACTCAAAATCCCTGGATTTTTACAAGAATTTATTACCAATTGTAAAAGGAAAAAATTCTCGAGGAGATGTAGTAGATTTTTTTACTTTACCTGAATTTTTTGAATTTAAAGAATCTCATCCAGAGTACACATAAATATTATAAAGGTTTAGGTACATCAACACCTAAAGATGCTTTAAGTTATTTTTCTAATTTACCAAAACATATTAAGAATTTTGCTCCTATTACTAATGAAGATAGGGATCTGATAGATTTGGCATTTAATAAGAAAAAAGCAGACAACAGAAAAACATGGTTACTTGGTCTTGAACAAGGTACTTTTTTAGATCAAAGACCAAATAATATTTCTATTTCTGACTTTATAAATAAGGAATTAATTTTATTTTCTATGGCAGACAATATAAGATCAATTCCTAGTGTAGTCGATGGATTTAAACCTGGACAAAGAAAAATAATGTTCATTTGTTTTGAAAAAAATCTTGTAAAAGAGGTCAAAGTTGCTTCTCTTACGGGTTATGTAATGTCAGATTCTGGATATCATCATGGGGAGGCCTCTATTAATTCTACAATTATCGGACTTGCACAAGATTTTGTTGGTTCTAATAACATAAATTTACTTGTACCTGAAGGACAATTTGGTTCAAGACTGAAAGGTGGTAAAGATCATGCCGCTTGCCGTTATATTTTTACATTTTTAAATCCTCTAACTAGATTAATTTTCCATAAATCGGATGATATGATTCTAAAATATTTAGATGAAGAAAATAAATCCATAGAACCTGAATGGTATATTCCAATTATTCCAATGGTCTTAGTAAATGGGGCTGATGGAATAGGTACAGGATGGTCTACTAATATTCCTAATTATAATCCTTTGGATATTGTTAATAACATTAAAAAGTTATTAAAAGATGAACCAATGACTGAAATGATTCCCTATTATAAAAACTTTATAGGATCAATTACAAAGATATCTCCCGGTAGATATCAAGTAGAGAGTTTGGATGAAGTAGACGATGATTTCTTAATAACCGAACTTCCTGTTGGTACATGGACTTCGAATTATAAAACTTACTTAGATGAGTTAAGACAATCCGATATAATGATGAGTGCGACGATTGCAATACTGATAAGACAATTAATATAAGAGTAAGATTTAAAAAAAACCTAAAAATATGAAATTAACAACTACAATTTCTACAAACAACATGATGTGTTTTGATCCAAATCATAAGATTAAGAAATATGAAACCCCAGAAGACATCATAAAAGAGTTTTATTACGTAAGATTGACTTTTTATTTAAAAAGAAAGGAAAAGTTACTAGAAATTTTAAAAAAATATGTTAAAAAATGAAAATAAAGTTAGATTTATTAAAGAAGTTGTCTCAGATCAATTAATAATTAATAAAAGAAAAAGAGCTGATATTATTAGAGAATTAGAAATCAAGAAGTATTATTCATTTGATAATTTTAATTATCTTTTATCTATGGAAATTTGTAGTTTAACAGAAGAGAGAATTGATAAATTAAATAAAGAATATAAGGAGCAAAGAAACATACGAAAGTTTATTAAAAAAGACACCTAAAGATTTATGGAACAGATTTAGATGCCTTCGTGGAGGCTTATAAAAAAATAATCGAAAAAGAGGAAGATGAATATAATTCATTGAGACAAGGAAATATTAAAAGTAAGTTAAAGAAAAAAAGAACTAAAACTGTTAAAGTTACGGAAAATAAAATTAAAATAACAAAAACTACAAAAACACAAAGACTGTAAAAAGAAATATAGTAAATGAAAAGTAGTAGCTACAAAAAAAACAAAAGTAAATAAAAAATAATTAGTACCCCATCAAGTAAGAAAACAGTTTTTGAAGATACTGATTCTAACGAGACCAACAAATCTAATGTATGGGAGAAATATTAAATTATTTAAGATACTTTAATTTTACAAGTTTTTAGGTATTATGATTGTAAAAATTATGTATTTTTTTTAAGTACTATGATTGTAAAAATTATATATCTATTTTTTAAGTACTATAACTTTATATTTTGTTGTTTATACATAGTTTTATTATTTTACTTTATCATAAAACTAATATAACTTTATATTTTGTTTTTATACATAGTTTTTACTTTATAATAAAATTAATATAATTTAAAATCTATATTTTTTAATATTATTCTTTATGCAATATTAATTTTTTGACCCTTTATTATGCATAAAAAATATTTTTTATATTTATATAAGCATAAACATTTAGCACCAAGAACAATTTCTAAAGGTATATTTCAAACATTTAACAATATTAATGTTAATGATATTTATACTAAATTTATATTTTATATATTTTTGTTGATATTTGTGGAACTTTAGAATGTCCTCAAATATTAAAAAATTATATAAATTTGAAAAAATTATCACGTGCATAAAAACAATTTTTTTCTAAATCCTCATACCTCGCAGATATCAAAGATTTACCTATTTTAAAATGCAAATGGAAAAGAATAATGAATTCACACAAGAGGAGTTGTACAATATTTTTGTATTTCTTCTTAACATGGAATTGAGTATTCATAATTTTATTTAGTTGACAAAATGTTAATTAATACAATAATTAGTAACATGAACAATGATTGTAAATACAAGATATTAAATATGAAATATAAATATCCTCTTTTATGTCTTTTACTTGTAAATATAGAAGATGAGGATATTGTCATACTCAAATATAAGATATATATTACTTTTTGAATGTTTTACATTTAGAATTTAGAAATGCCTTATATTTCCTAAATAGTAAAAATATAAATTACAAAAAATTAGAAAAAAGAATTTTATATTCAAAATACAAAATAATAAATGAATATCATAAAATATTAATTAATTTCTATCCTGAAATAATTTATAATTGTAAGGTAAATATCCATAGAACAGAATATCTTAATAATCCTTTAAACATACCTTTAGACTATAAAATACTTAGAGGGTACATTTTTTGTATTCCTTATTTTTTGAAAATTACAAATATAAATCTTAATAATCCTAATTTTGATATTTTATTTAGGACTATTTATATTGAAAAATATTTAAAAATGGATTAAATAAAAGATGGTGTAAATTAATACACATTATTATTTTAGATAATTTAAATATAATACATGTTTTATTAAAAAGGACATTTGATGCAAAAAATATTAAGTTATTAGTAAAATTTGTACCATCCTTTCATTTGGCATTTGATCAAAGTTTAAAATTGTTTAGAGAGACAAAAAAAGATTTTTATAAAACTATTTTAGAATGTTTAATCTGTATCCTTTGCAAGAATATTTTAGAAACTATTGCCTATTAAGAACACTTTAACAAAATATAAAAAATATTTTGAAGGGCTAAATGATACTTTACAATATTTAAATTAAATAGAAAATTAAGCTTTTTATTTTTTAACTACAATCTTATAAATATTTTCTACATTAAAAGTGAAGAAAATAGTGTTCTTTCTTTTTTAAATTAGATTTATTTACAAAAATAAACATTATTTTAAAAAGTTAACATACCTTTTTAATTTAATATTTTACATAGTTTTAGCTAAAATCCTTCTAAGGATTATTTGTTTATATTTGTTTAATATACTTTGTTTGAAGTAAAATACCCCTTATGGATTTATTAGGTTATGTTTTAACTTTGGACCTTTTTTTATTCATTATTGTTTGCCAACTCAGAAACTTCATAATCTTGATTTAATGGATGTTTGGTAGCTCTTAAAATATTTTGTTTCAACTTTGCAGAATTATCTCTCTATCTTATGATGGTGTTCGGAGTGCTACCTATAGCAGTAGCTTGTATAATTTTAATATCTTTCAAAATGTATACTCATGATTTTATAAAACCATTCAAAGATCTTATTATAGCTGCTATTTACTACATATCGAGTATTCTTATTAATTTGTATTTTACTGATTTCTTTTTAATATTATGAAAAAATATTTTTATAACAAGGTGCATGATCCTGCTGTTCTATATACACAAAATTTGTAATAGATTTATAACGGTTATCCTTAATGTTATTGTTTTTATAACATCTTTTTTGATGCTTGAAATAAATAGCTTTTAATCTAATTCTATTTCATTAAGAATTATCAAATTCTCAAAAAAAATCAAGTATGTTTACTAATCACGTCACTAGTCCTTTTATATTGTATGTCTTTATGTTAAGTTTATTAGTTCTGTTTTTTTATATTTTAATTCTTTTTATATTCCGCTTTTGCTTCTCAATAATTCTTTTTTATCTGTTACTTTGATTAGTATTCTATTCTACCATGTATATTTGTACTACGTAAATACTTACATATTGACGCATTCAAGAATGTATAGAGAAATCATTGAATAATATTTTAAAACAACTTTGAAACACATCTTATAGTTTTAAATAACAATAAATAATATGATAAAATATCTCATGCAATACAATTTTGATTATCCATTATTTTTCCAATCAACTCCTAGTCTTATTATCTCACTACTGGGTTTGCTTGTCACAGGACAGCTTTTACAACAATCTATAGAAAATAAAATAATGCAAAAATATCCATTTTTACTCCAATCAAATTGTATGTTAAGTTTTAAAGGCAACATAGAATTACTTTATGCCTTGTATTTATCATCAATGAGAGAAAATGGTTATATTTCTTATCAAAAATATCTCAGGTATACAATTGACAATGGCTATCTTGTTCTATTACAATCTATTACAATAGGAGTGACTATTGGAATTATAGGAATATCTAAAGTAATATTATCAGGAATATTTAATGTCAAAATATTTTAAATGTTTTTGTAACTTCTTTAGTGACTTGTACAGTCTCCACTCTCGTTTTTATTGTCTTTTATTTTTAACTATAGAATTATCTAAATTTTTAAATATTAATCCTGATAATGTTATACTTCCCACTGTGTCTTCTATATCAGATTATTTAAGTATCAGGTTATTAATTACATTTACAAAATATTTTGAATTTACTTCTCGAATTTTTCAAATTCTTCTTATTTTTATCTGTTTATGCTTAATTCCTGTTTGTTTATTTTTAATATGCTTAAGCAAAAAAAGAATGCCTATCCAATCTATGGAGGTTTTATTTATTACGTATTTATTAAGTACATTGGGAGGGTACTTATTAGATAATATGTCATCAAAGTATTCATTTATGGCTTCAACCTTTCCTGTGTATTCTGGGTTGGCTGTTTCTATATCATTTATTTATCTACATAAAATTTTTAGTTCTATAAATAACAATACAGAACATAATGCAAAAAAATCTTTTTTTACTTTAATATGTACTTCTTTTGCAATGATAGTGTTTTATATTTTCATTTCTTCTTTTTTAGAATCGAAAAAATCTTATTTTTTTTATGGCCTCTTTTTATGCTTTTTTATTTTTCAAGTTTTTATACTTTTAAAATTTATAGAACGTCTTGCTTTGTTTTTACAAGCTTATGATGGGGACATAGGCACTATATCTATACCTATAATACAGCATTGGGTGATCTGATTAGTACTATTTTACTTATTTTTATAGCATTAATTGTAAGGCTTTAAGAATCATGACTCATTTTAATACAATAAATCATTATAGCAAATGAAATAAAAATCTAATATAGTTAAAAAATAAGATTTATTTTAGACCCTAGTATTATGAAAATATAAACAAGTAATTTGTAAGTCTTATATTTTTAAACTAAATCATGTATACCTTTGTAGGTTGTATTTGTTTATAAGTATTTTATTATAAAGCTCAAAACTAGTATTATTTTGACTAAATTAATTCTGACGTAAGTATTACGAAAAAGTATTTTAATTGTAATATGATATTAATAATTGTTATAATTACTTAATAGACTTGCGTTATATAAAATTAAATTTTTATATCAATATTTAAGATACATTTGTAAAATTAAAACATATTTTTAGCGACTAATCACGATTAATATTATTTAGACAATATTTATTAATGAAAATAAAAAATCAAATATTTTGATACATATACTTGTCAATTGTATATCAATTATATTAAATATATCAGTCAATCAATATACACAACTTAAAGATCAAATATAAGTAAAACTAAAAGATCAATTATATATATACAACTAGAAGTTAATATATTGAAAAGATTCATTGTAGTTACATAACAAAGTAAATTTAAAAAATATTCATAAATCAAATAATTATCTACAAAAAATATAATTTTATTATCATTTAAAATCTAAATTCCTTATTTGAAATATTAGACACATAAAAAGTCCTCATTAAAAAAATGAAGGCTCGTATTGATCATCTTCATCAAAATCAAAAATAGAACTATTCTTTGTAAGCATATCAGATGAGTTGCCATTGTCTTTCTGATTGTAATTTTCATTAAATCTATGTTTTTTGTTTTCTTCTGTATATTTTTTACTTTCTAAATTAAAAAAGTTTGGATTATAATTGCTTTATTAGGTTGATTAGTATTAATTGCTAAATCTACATTATTATCTGATGTTCTAAACATTCTCCCTAAAATTTGTACTAAACCATTAATTGTTAAATCCTGCTGGTCAACCCTTTCTCGCAAACTTCTAATTTCATTTTCAAGTTTAAAATTCTGACTATTTAAGTACTGCAATAAATCTTGCAATTGATTTGGTGTCCTGGTCGTATTCTTAGCCAATAAAGTGGGCTGTTTGTCTACTATCCTTTTAATACAATTTAACATCTTCTCCCCATTTCGTTGAAAATTTCTATGAAAATATTCATCCGCATTAGCATTTATAGTTTTTGACTTTGTAAAACCATAAACGTAAAGAAGTCTTACAAATGCACTGTACTCGGTCGTCTTACTTAAATACTTCAGACCATTACTCATAAAAGCATTTTTATCAGAAATAAAAAAATGTAAACCATCTTCAGTCCAATTTATTTCTGGAAAGGAATCATCATTAACAACTCTAAATAACCTCTTAATAAATCTAGTAACTTTGGGTATTTTAGTTTCATTCATCACTTATGGGCAAATTTGAAATTTTACTTTTTTTAAGATGTTTCATAATTTTAAAAGTGCATAAACAATTATTTTACATTCAGCCAATAAACTTGAGATCCTAAAAATTCCATTTAACAAAAAATTATAACTTATTTATTAGATTAGAAACTTGGATATTAAAATATTTTTTAAAAGGGGGTATGGAAAACACAGTAGACAATAATTTAAGCATTTTTATAAAAGAAGAGAAAAAAGAAGAAAAAGAAATTGTTATAATTTCTACAAAGAAAAGAAAATATGATGATACAATCATAAACAGTACAAAAAGCACAAAACATTCCGATACAATGAAAAATAATTGTACTAAGTGTAATAGAAGAATGAATCTTGCAAGCTCTTATAAATGTAGATGTGGAAATAATTATTGCAATCGACATAGATTTTACGATCAACACGATTGTACGTTTGATTTTAAAAAAGCAATTGAAAAATTATCTTTAAGTAATCCAAAGTTACAAAATAATCGAATTGGTGATCAATAATAAATGAATTTATGTATTAATTTCTATTTCTTATTTCTAAATTCTTTTTTTTATTCAATGATTTATTTAAAATAAATTTGTTTTATATATTAATTTCTCTTAAAATAAGACGGTGTAGCAAAGTGGTTAACGCGCTAGATTGCTAATCTAGTTCCTTCTGGGAGCGCGAGTTCGAATCTCGCCATCGTCGTTTTTTTTATTTTTTATAACCCCTTATGTCAAATAGTTTTGCATGGGAAAAGGAATATAAAAAATCTTGGCTTGATGATAAAAAAGAGCACAAAAAAAGAATTTAATATTAATAAAATTTCTTTTAATGATAAAAAGAAAGGTATTCTGAGACATGTTCATATTCTTATAGACGTTTCAGAATCTATTGATAAAAATGATTACCTACCTTCTATACGTAAAAATATTATAAATCTTTTAGAAAATTTTATAGCTGTTTTTTATCAGGAAAATCCAATCTCTGGATTGTCTTTTTCTTGTGTAAATGAAAAAACTATTAAAATTACCAACTCTTGTGATATAAAAGAACTTTTAAATAAAAAAGGTGAAGGAAACTTTTCCTTAATAAATGGTCTTTACAGTGCAATAGAACATATAAAATTAAATTTATTTTGCAAAGAAATTTTGATAATTGTTTCTAGTTTAGTTTTAAAAGATGCTGACTCATATACTGAGATTATTGATATATTAAAAAAACAAAATATAAAATTAATATAATAAGTATTTGTGGAGAATTAATGATTTTTAAACACATTGTGGAATCAACTGGAGGTAGATTATACGTACCACTAAGTGTAGATCATTTTACTTACATTTTAAAAACTTTGACTATACCAACGGAACTTAGAAGCTCACAATAAATTTAATAAAGCTTGGATTTCCTAGGGTTGTATATGAAGAGAGTTTTTGTGCTTGCCATTTACAAATGCATAACGCAGGATATGAATGTCCTGTTTGTAAAACATTTATATGCTCTTTACCTGCGGGTGTCCTATATGTGAATTACAATTGGTAAGTTCTCTAAATATATTTAAATCTTATCAACATATGTATCCATTAAAATTATTTGTGCAATGTAATGAAAGTGCTTGTATTGTTTGCAATAAAATTGGAGACATGTGTTGTGAAGAATGTAAAACGGTTTATTGTGACGAATGCAACTTGTTTGTTCACGAAAATTTAAATTTTTGTTTAGGTTGTGCAAATGATAAGAGCTAATTAAATTAATTTTTTTGACATTACAACAAATTTATAACGACATTTTAAGAATAGCATCATATGTTGATATTTAAAAAGGCTATTTACTTTATTGTAATTGTTATAAAAAGATATTAAGTAACTTTGCCGGTAATATTTATATCAAACGTATTTTACTAAAAATTAAATAAAATTTTTTATTAACAGGACTGACTTTTACCGACAAAATAGTTATTTTTTAATTGTAAAAATAGCAAGTATAATAACGATGCAAAAAAATATTTATATAGCTGTTTTCTTATGTGTTCTAAAACACCTATTTTAGTTTTCTTTATAACGCATGATAAAAACGATTAGAATAGAATGTTCTCCTTAATTAAAAATAAATCAAATTTTTTGGTCGCTATAAAACAATTAATAAACTATAAATTGTTATTATCACAAGTATATAAAATTCAGTTAAAAATTGTACCTTATAAATAAATTTTAGTGAAAACTAATTTTTAACCAATAAATTAAATACGTACTATAAATTTTATTAATAAATCAAATATGTACCATATCTTTTATACTAATAAATCAAATACGTACTATAGTTTTTATACTAATAAATCAAATACGTACCATATCTTTTATACTAATAAATCAAATACGTACTATAGTTTTTATACTAATAAAATTAAATACGTACCATAATTTTTTTGCTTTATTTTGTTAAACATTGGACTATGTCTTTTTCATTCTTAAATATGAGCATTTGTTAAATTATTTACAAAATTTAGATTAAAATTTATAATTACATGTAAAAATTATTAAAATCTTAAATTTAACTGTTCTTCATAGGTCCGCCATTATTTAAGAATTTTTTTCATTAAATTCCATCGATAAGAGTATTTCTTATTATTATTGTAAATTTGTTTTCTTACTAACTATCTAAACTTATTAATATTCAAACGTAGTGATTAGTGCTTTTAACAAGTAATATCTCGTCTAATTAACCTACACAATTAATTATTGTACTATATTTACTTCTTGTACATTTTTAGTCAATACAAAGCTAATCTATACTTTTGTAGAAAACTAAAAAACCATTTGATATCTATTTTAAATTGTAAAATTCAAGTTTTATACAAAATAACTTCATTAAAGTATTTTTAACCAACTCGTAATAAGTAACAACAATATTTTTCAAGTTGTCTTCTTTTAATTTAGACTTTATGCATTTGTTGCACAACGCAATTTATAATAAATATTTGTATTTATGCATTAGTTTTGATTTATTGATCTCTAATGTTTTTTTAGAAAGTAGAAAAGTTTAAAATTTAACTTAATTAATAATTAAAAGGAAAATATTTGCTATACTAAATTATTTTTTACAGAAAAAATCTTGAACACTGTTTAATATTAAAAAAGTAAACAGTGTTAAAAACTTATATTGAAACTAATTTAATATAATTTACTTTTTATGTTTAAATTTTTCAAAAAATGGTTCTTTTTCTCCATCATAAGTTCTTAAAAATTCATAAGCTTCGTAAAAATTAAATTTTGCATTATTATCCACATAATATCCTAATAAATTCAATACATCAGTCAAAATTCCATAAGTAACTCTAATACTAAAGACATCGCACCAATCAGCTTGATAAATACCCACATCACGGCGAACATCATGACGGGTGTAATATTCTGATAATCTAAGCTTTTTAAAAAATGGTTGCATAATTTTCATTTCCATTTCACGGAAAAATTCCCATATTTGTACGTTCTACGATCTTGTTTCTTTATATACTCAAAAAGTGGACGAATTGTTTCGACATTTAAATGTACTATCAAAAATATTTTATCTTTAAATTTCGTTCTAAACTTTCCTCGCGTCATGGAACACAGTTCTGTTAAACCAGAAATACATTTTTTATAATCTTCTTCAGGTAAATTAAAAAAATGATCCGCAAATAATGCGCTAAATAAGATAGGAAAGGCAAAATCACCACAATAGAGTTCAAGAAGTTCATCCGTAAGATATTGTTTTCGAACGTTGTTGAGAATTAGAGGCACTCTATAATAATTAAAATTTGGATTATTTACAAGATTTATCCGAATGAATATATTTTTCTTTAGGACTTTTTCTATGGCATCTTCTGCTATTCCAAATCTAACTTCTTCGTTAATATAAGCAAATGTTTGAGCACTATTTAGAGGTTCCTCTATTGTATCTTCAGGACGCTTTCTTCTAGAAACTTTGTTATATTCAATTTCAAACTTAAAATCCAAGTCGTCACGTTTGCTTTTGTAATAAAAGTTATTTGGGGCATTCTTTTTTGTAAAACAATCATCGACTAGTTCAGAAAAAATCATATAAATATCTTTCTTTTTGCTAAATACCAGTATAACTTATCTTCTGTATTCACTACATCCTCTTCTGATTCATATTCGGAAGAACTTTCTTCAATGTAGCCTTTATCACCTTTTTTAAAATATGATTCTACTAGCTTCGACTTGTCAAAATTTCTTGCAAAGGTACATTCACAAACTTTAAGAATTAAACAAATTAACATTAAAGGGTGGAAGGATTTTTTCATTATAAACATTTTTTAATTAAATCTGCCTTTAAAATGTTTGACAGTTACAATTATTGAATTTTTAAAAATCTTAAAGTTTATTTGCAAATCACAAATATAGTTTATAATTAATTAAACATTAATTATTTACAAAAAAACAAAGATAAATAATTACTTTTATAAAAAGGTTAGCCTTTTAGAAAATGTGCAATTTATTAAACTAATATAAAAATGTAATTTATTGTATTAATTTTATTAAGAATTGAAATTTGTTATAAGAAAAATATCTAATCACGAAAAACACTGATTTTCCATTTGCAAAATGTTTATAAATTAAAATTAACAATATGAAAATATAGAATAATGTTTAAGTTAAATAGTAGGAAACAAGTTCTTTTTGGCTTAAAATGGTAAAGATTGCTAATTACTCTTGTATAAGTAAATAGAGAATTAACGAATATTTATTATTATTTCTGTAGTTTCTAATTTCATTTAAGTAATTTTTATGTTATAAATGTAATCTATAAAAATCTCTTTTTGTGGTTTTGCAATTTTATACGATTTCCATTTTAAACAATATACAATTTATACAAGAAACTAGCATAGCTAAGAAACTTAGTAAAATAAAAAAATACCATTTGACTTTTTTTAGTCAATAAAAAACACATTTTCTTACAATCCTAATTTATTAATTGTACATATAATTGAAATAATATTGTTACTTGTATGAAATACAGTTTTTAATATAAAAATAAAAAATTAAAATATTTTCATGCATGAATTTATTTTTCTGACTAAGAATTACAAAATTAACGTTTATTTAAAAAACCATACTGGACAAGAAATTTCAGTAAACAAGTGTCTAGAAATTAAAAGCAATAAGCCTATTCCACTGTTAAAAGGATTCAGGAATTCAGGAAATTTATATTTTCCTAAATTTACTCTAAAAAACAACAACAATCAAGTCTATGTTATTTATATAGAATTTTGCTATAATTTGAAAATCGATAGACTTTTAATTAAACTTCTACCATCAGTTTTTAATATTAAATATATTAAAAATAAAAATCAAGAATACTTTTTGTATATTAATAGATTCTTAATTATTCAGATGGCTAAAAATATTTGGAAATAACTTTATTATTGGAGAAACTGGAAAATGCTTAACAAATTTAACATGACCAAAAATACAAATGAAGATTTAGTAACATCATATTCTGAAGACATTAGAGGAGAGTCGTTTTTAGAAGTAACAGATGATAATTTAATGAAATCTGATGAACTAATAGATTTTTAAAAATATTAGATTACTAATCTTTATCCATTTTAGATTAAACAAGAACTACTTATTATTAAGAGTTTATGCAAGTAAATTACCTTTTAATTTAGTTAATTGCATAATTGATAAAGAATCTTCAATTTTAATACATTTAATATATAGATTACGTAATTGCATAATTGATAAAGAATCTTCAATTTTAATACATTTAATTGCATAACTGATAAAGAATCTTCAATTCAACTGAATAACTGAAAAAGAATAATAATTCCTACCCCACAAAATGTCCAAATATTACAATTACAATTTACTCATAGAAAATTATTCAGAACAGATTTTAAAGACTATTAATTCATCCCAATATACATTAATAAAAGGACCAACTGGATGTGGTAAATCTACATATGTTCCTTTATTATTAAATAATAATAAAAATAAATAGCAATTATAGAACCACGTAGAATTGCTGTAACATCTCTATATGCTACACTATCAAATGTAGTACAAAATGTGGGTTATAAGATGAGATTTGATAAAAAAGTAAAAGAAGATGATAAAATAATTATATACACAGATGGTGCATTTTTAAATGAAAATTTTGAGAATGAATATGATTATATTATAATAGATGAAGTACATGAAAGATCTATTAGAACTGACGTCATACTTTGTTTATTAAAACAAACAAAATGTAAAGTTTTACTAATGAGTGCTACTGTTGATACTAAAAAATTAGAAAGATATTTTAATGCCAGGTCCTGCATAATACCAGGCCAATCTTTTCCTTGTGATATAATTTATTCAGAATATCCCGTAGCTGATTACATAATAGAAGCCTATACTATAATAAAAAATTATAATTAACAAAGTAAAAATAAAAGACAATAATAAAGATATACTAGTATTTTTAACTGGAGAAGAAGATATAAATGAATTATCTATTTTGTTAAAAAAATTACTAGGTATTAAGATTTATAAAATTTATTCGGGGCTGAGTGACGAAGACCAGAAAAAAATTTATGAAATATCTGACGTCAGAAAAGTAATTCTTAGTACAAATATTTGTGAAACATCTTTAACAATACCAGGTATTAAATATGTAATTGATAGTGGATTAGTAAAAAATAAAATATATGACGGAATTAATTATTTTGGAATAGTACCTATATCTAAAGAATCAGCAGATCAAAGACTAGGTAGGTGTAATAGAACAGAATCAGGAATTTGTTATAGAATTTATACAAAAGAAAGTTATAATAATTTTGAATCTTTAATTCCTGAAATTTGTATTGCTGATTTATCTAAACCTTTATGTCAACTTATTTCTAAGGGTATAAATATTTTTACATTTGATTTTCTAGATTTTCCGACGCAAGCCAACGTTTCGAGGTCTTTAAATTTTTTGCATAAAAAAGGTCTCATTGACGAAGAATTAAAAATAACTAAAAAAGGTACTAGAATTTTGAATTTACCTTTTGATATAAATTTATCCTGTTTTTATGACGAGTGTGTGAATAATAAAATAGGTTTTTACGGATCTATTCTTGTGTCTCTTATAAGTATTGATAATTATAATTTTATAAAAAATAAAGATAATATGCCAACTTACAAAGAAGGAAATATAAAAAAACTGAGTGATTTAAAATATTTAGTAGATTTATTTAGTGACTTTTTAATTTCGAATGATAGAAGAAGTTTTTGTAAAGAAAGAAATATATCTTATAAAAATATGGATAAAGCTTTTAGAATATTTAAAAATCTTAATAAAAGCAAGAAAGGGGATTTTTTAATGGTAGAGAAAATATTTAGTAAATCTTTTGAATATAATTTATCTATAAAAGAAAAAGATGGGTCTTATAAACATCTTGACACAGGTCATAAAGTGTTTATTCATCCTAGTAGTCATTTTTTTAAAGGAAATGAAAATAAGATTGTTTTTGTAGACGTTTTATGCACAACAAAAGAATATGTAAGAATTGTTAGTAAATTTATAAAATAACTTTATTGAATGAGTCATATTATAAATTTGTTATTAGATTTAAAGATAATTAAACCAATATTTATCTAGTTTTTTTTGCTATAAAAATCAATTAAAGTTTATTATATTGATTATTAATACATTATATTAGTTTCATTATATTGATTATTAATACATTATATTAGTTTTATTATATTGATTATTAATACATTATATTAGTTTTATTATATTGATTATTAATACATTATATTAGTTTTTATATAATATTGTGGAATACAAGTATGTTACATTACAAATTAATAATTAATATATTACACTATATATTAATTTATCACATTGATAATTAATAATGAATATATTACACTATATATTAATTTATCACATTGATAATTAATAATTAATATATTACACTATATATTAATTTATCACATTGATAATTAATTTCTCAGATTTGTATTAATATTACAAATCAATATACCATATTGTGAAAATACAAGTACATCACACTATAAATTCTATTATATTGTTATAATACAAATTAAAAAAGAATTTTTATTTATTAACATATTCTAATTCTAAATCTGTGTAATTTTTTGGGAATGATGTCCCATCACCTATAGAAGACATAGTAGGTGTAATCCAATCAAAATATTTATCACCAAAAACCTGTATCCAATTTTCTTTTTTTGATAAATTATATGGATTTAGGGTCTTTCTATCTTTGCTTGAACTATAATTTGTAATAGGTCCTGAAATATATGAACATATTTATAATCCCCAAAACATAATTATTTAGAGCTCTAAATTCTACTAGTGTTTCATTATTCGATATATTAATAGTATGAAATATTATAAATATAATTATTACTAAGAAGATTGTAAGAAGGGAAATAGTTACAATATAATTTACCTTTAAGGAATTTATCAATTTTTGTCTAAATTGTATAGAGAGGACTAAAATGACAAAGATGGAAGTACAAGCATTAAAAATCAAAAATTGATAAAAGAACTTGTAATTGTGAAAACCAATACAAGTGTCTAAAAAAGTACAATGATGATCAAATTTAAGGTAACATCTATTACATAGTGAACAATGATGTGCTCTAGGTGGTTTATAAGTTTTACATATATGACAATTTTTAAGTTTTTGTATATTTTTGACTAATATATCTTCTTCTATAAATAAATTAACTCCTTGTAGTTCTAATTTATGATCTTCCTCAGTAATAACAGGAAATATTCCAGAGTACTGTATCCTTCATTTATTAATAATTTCATATAGAAAATTACCTTAGTGGTAGCTAATAGATGGTAGAAAAAAAATACTAATAAAGTATCCCACCCATTAAATTTTTTTTGTTCTAAACAATATAAACCTATTAAAACAAAATAGCTATATAATTGTAGCATAGGATATAAAGTAAATTGAATGACTCTAATAATGTCTTTTACAAATGTAGTCCAATCCATGGGGTTGTAAAACAATAAAGAAATGATAACAAAACAGATCAAAAAGTAAACAAAATTGTTAGGTTATATATGAAAATTTAATTAAAAAGAAAACTATAAAACCCTCAATTAAATTTTAGTTATAAATGTAATAAGTCATTGTAGTATATTGCAATATAATATGTATGTTAATTATATTATAATGTGTATGTTAATTATATTATAATGTGTATGTTAATTATATTATAATGAATGTATGTTAATTATTTATTGAGTATATTTTATATTTGAATAGGTTGTAATATGTTTGTATATTAATATATTTAATTACTAAATAATTGTTATATTTATAATATGGTTGTAATGAAGTATGTTTTTCATATAAAAAGATTGTTGTGAAATTGTTTTGTATATAATTATATTATAATAAATATATTAGATATATTACAATTAATGCATTATTGCATTTAAATATATTACAATTAAAAATATACATACACAAAAACATACTTACATTAAAAATACATTTTATTGTATAAAAATAACCGAAATTTACAAATCTTTCTTTTAATATCATTTGTTCTTAAAACTAAATCAATGTCATGCACAATATCCTTATAATTAAATTTATAAAAATCAGAAAAATCAAAATAATCTTTAAAAATAAAAAGTAAATCGTGAAATGCATTTACTTTATTAAAATCATAATTTCTTAAATTATAACTTTTCACATGGAAACATTTTGTAATATAAAAATCAGAAATAGGTTTTACATAAATTTCTTCTTTCATAACTAAATTTATTGTTTCTTTAATAAAAAATAACTTAACTAAATCAGGAGCAAAAAGTAGTGCATTTCTCAGTGAAATTAAAAAGTTATTTTTAATTTTTTTTTTTACTGCCAATGGCATTTCAAAACACTTAGGCCTTTTAGAAATTTCAGGATACACGTCAGAGGGCATTTTTACCAGCATAAATTTAGTTTTGCAATTTTTTGTTCTTTTTTCTTTAGAATTATTTTTGTAATCGAGAAATCTTTGTTCTTCAAATGAGACATCTCCTTTATCATAAAATGTGACAATCTCTAATTTATTCCAAATCTTTCCTAGTGCTGTAAATCCTACAGGATTAAGATATCTTAGTGCTTCACTAGGATTACAAGGCTTGACATCTTTGTATTTTATTAATTCATTTTTTATAACTTCTAAATCATAAACTTCATTTCTAATTGCTTCTTCTAGTATAAAAACTGAAATATCTAATTTATTTTTTTTATAAAACCATTTAGACATTTCAATATAAATCCAATGGTAGTCACTACAAATCTTTTTAAATCTCATAAGAAACAGAATATAAATATCTTCATTACTCGTTTTGTATATCTCAATCCACTTATTAATATATTCAGGATTATTTCTAAAATATTTTATATCAATAAACTTTAAGACATCGTTATCTTCAAACATCCTTGGGTTTTCCAATATTTTTTTTAACCCTACAATGAACAAACTTACAGATCTAAGGACATTTGAATCCGATATTAATTATTCTACTGATACTGATTTAATTCATAAATTTATTGTTTTTTATAACGAAAGTAACGAACACACTTATTTGGAACAAATTCGTGAACACAAATCTTTTATTAAAATTAATTTGGATGATCTTTCAATATTTGATGAAACTGGTATTGTTGAACGTATAGAAAAAAACGCGTTTTCGTATTTAAATTTATTTTATAAAGTTATTGATGACATTTTATTCACAGAAGGGGATTATTTAATTGGTGATAACGACGAAGACGTCTTTTTTTATCATCGAATTTCAAGATTTAAAGAGAAATTCCCTGATAAACATATTACCGACTTTTTACCGTCTTTTTTAATCAGAAATTATTTTTTAAATTTAATACCTCGCACAAATTCAAAAATTTTTAGCGTGCGACAAATTAAATCGGAAAACATTGGTACACTTATAAAAGTTAGTGGTATTGTTACGAAAATAAGTCAAGTTAAACCGAATATTAAAGTAGCAACATATATTTGTGAAAGTTGTGGATCAGAAATTTTTCAACAAATTGAAGGTGACGTTTTTGACTTGTTGGAGGAGTGTTCTAGTGAAAAATGTAGAATAAAAAAAATCAAAGGTACTTTAATTCTCGTTACAAGAGGTAGTAAATTTTTAAAGTTTCAAAGTTTAATAATCCAAGAGTTATCAGGCGATGTACCTCAAGGATGTATTCCTAGAATGATAAAAGTAGAGTGTTATGGCTCATCAACTGAAAAATGTCTACCTGGAGATGTTGTAATTATAGGTGGTATCTTTATGCCTAAACCCTATTATGGTATGAAAAAACTCAAAGCGGGGTTACTAACTGACACTTATATACTTGCTACTGACATTCAGACTAGTAAAAAAGACTATTCTAGTAATTCACTTACAGTTAAAGATTTATCAATTGATCAGATTGTTAAAAACATAGCTCCTGAGATATATGGAATGAATGACGTAAAAAAAATACTATTGCTTATGATGGTTGGAGCTCAGACAAAAAACAAAAGAGGATGGTATGAAGATAAGAGGGGATATAAATGTTCTCCTTTTAGGAGATCCTGGTATTGCAAAAAGTCAGTTATTAAAAACGGTCGTAAAAATTAGTAAGCGAGGAGTTTACACCACAGGAAGAGGTTCTAGTGGAGTCGGGTTGACTGCGTCAGTTAATAAAGATCCAATAACCAATGAAATGATACTTGAAGGAGGAGCTCTTGTGTTATCTGACATGGGTATATGTTGTATAGATGAATTGGATAAAATGAGCGAATTTGATCGAATTTCAATTCACGAGGTGATGGAACAACAAAGTGTTTCAATAAGTAAAGCTGGTATTAATACAACTTTAAATGCTAGATGTGCAATTTTAGGAGCTGCCAATCCAATAAAAGGCAGATATGATTCAAGGTATAGTGTAGAATATAACGTTGGACTTCCTTGTTCATTGTTATCCAGATTTGATATACTTGTAGTTTTGAAAGACGAGGCGGATTTACAAAAAGACGAAGCTCTTGCGGAACACGTCACTTCGTTACATTTAAATGACATTGAGCAAGAAAATATTGATTATAGGGAAATAAGAGATTTTATTGAAAAACTAAAAGTTTTAATCCAGTTATTCCTTCGAATTTATCACAAAGGTATATGATGCCTATGTTTCTGCGCGTAAAGAAAATGATTTTACTACACCAAGATATTTATTAGCTCTTATAAGAATGTCTATTGCACACGCGAGATTAAGATTATCTGAACAGGTCAATGACTGTGATATAGATGAGACACTTAGACTTATGGAAGTTACTAAAGTTACTTGCACTAAAAAGAAACCAGAAACGGTGTCTATTAAAAGGAAATTGTATTTGTTAATTCTATCTCTAATATATAAAGAAGAAGATGGTAAAAAATATGTTAAATTGGAAGATTTATGGAGAGTGACTGAAGGAATATTCCAAAATGAGGTCGAGGATGTAATAGCTGATTTTGGTAGTTGTGGTATATGGATGAGAAATAATGACGAAATCATCATTTTTAATTAAATTATTATTTTAGTAAATCAAAAATTAACGTAATAACTTAACTCTTAGATAGTTAAATTAACGTAATGTAATTGTCTAATATAAATTAACGTATTAACTTAACTCTTGAGATATTTAAATTAACGTAATGTAATTGGGGATATTAAAATTTAAAATATCTACGAGATACTAAAAGTTTAGAGATAAGGAAAATAAATTAGAGTATGATAATAAATATTTCTATTAGCAGTAATTGTTAATAAATTTTATTTTTAAATGTGTAAATATCAAGTTTTCAAATAAGCCTCTTTTTACATATTAACATGTTCTTGATCGGTAAAACATTTATTAAAAGATTTTAATTATTTATATTCCTTCTAAAGAGCTGTATAATAATAATATGTTTGATTTTGTCAATTGTTCTTAGTAACCCCTGGTTTTATATTTACTATTCGTTGTAAGGTCTGTTTTAAACACGAAATAAAACTTATATTTTACTTAATAAATTATAAATATATTTTAGTAAGTAGATCAATACTGAATTATAACCTATTTATATATTTTTGTTTAATAATACTATATAGTATTATTAAATTTTATATTAATATATACAGTTCTAAGTTAATTTTCAATTCTAAATAGTATTGTTAAATTTTATATTAATATATACAGTTCTAAATTATTTTTACAATTCTAATAATATAAATATTTCAAATTTATGCAAAACTTATATTAAGAATTCAGTTTTTATAAACACCCCTTTAAAATGTCAATATCTAACTTTAATAATACAAATGTTTTATCTATTATTTGTGATTTATGTTTTATTCCTATGAACGATGATCCAATGGTACAATGTGATATTTGCAAAATAGACCAATGTCTATATTGTTTTTGTGATGGATTAGAAACAATACGTCATAAGAAAACACATACATTTAGTGTTATATTGTATTCTAAGAAGATCACTTATGGATGGTCTATTTTAGAAGAGTTAATTTTTTATAACAGCCTTGATAAATATGGAATAGGTAATTGGGATTTGTTATCTAAAGCTATAGGAACAAAAACAGAAGAAGAAGTCGAACATTTCTTCTATAAAATATTTAATATACAACTGAATATTATTTCTAATCTAAAAGTCAATGAATCTAATAGTAATCCATTTAGAAGTAAAATATCTATATATATGAATAATAGAGAGGACTTTGATGTGGAATATATGAACGATTATGAGGAGATAATCAAAGATATGGATTTTACTGACAGTGATGAGGAGATTGATACATTGGCAAAAGATGCCATACTTAAAGGCTATAAAAATATTATAAAAATGAGAAAATATCGTAAAGATATAATTATTAATAAACAAATTATAGATGTAGATAAAAACAAAATGTTTGATAAAGAAATGTCTAAATATTTAGACATGGACAAATATAAATTATTATTAGAATATTTGACTTTACCACAATAGAATTTTTATATGGTATTTATAAAGAAAAGGAACTTTTAGATCTCTGCAATAATAAAAATAGAATTGACTACAAAATGGTACTTAGTAGACCAGAGAAAGAATTTTGTAAAAATACACAAATTTCGTATAAAAATTTTGGAACTCTAAAAAAGAAATTTATTATGCAAAAAATTTATAAAAGTGAAAATTTTTACAAAGAGGTTGACGTCATTTGTAATAAAACGAAAATAAAAAAATAAAAATCATAGAATTTTTTAATTTACAGAAATATTTGTAAATTTAAAAAATGTTAATAAATTTAATTTTAATTATTTACGTACGATTTATATTTTATATTACTCTTTAATATTGTAATTAAGTATAAATGTTGTATATTACTTATAAATATTGTATATTACTGTTGTATCTAACCTATTACTCTTTAATATTGTAATTAAGTATAAATGTTGTATATTACTTATTAATATTGTTATTAATTATTAATATTTTATAAGTGTTAATATTGTTATTAATCATTGATGTTGCTTTAAATATAAGCCTTCTCAAATATAATAATAATGTCATGAAATATTGATATTGTATAGTACATATAGTTATTGTAACTATTTATATATATTTTATATTACTGTTGTATATAACCTATTACTTGTAAGTTATATTAATACTTTATATTCCCCTTTTTAGATCAATCAATATTGTAAATACTTATTAATAATATTGTAACTACTTATTAATATTCTATATTAACCTATTTAATTCATCATTTAAATTGTATTGGAGGTTTATCATTTCTACACTTAATTGCCATTTTCATATCTTCTTTAGATATTTTTAGTTTTAAATTCTCATAAACATCTTTTATATTAATTTTATCACAAACTATAATTATAATAATATTTTCTAAATATTTGTATTTATCAATTACTTTAAAACTTCCTGTTAATGAAACCGAATGCATAAACCTGTCAAAAAAATCTTTAAGATTTTTTTTTTGTGAAATGGAAAATCTTAAGTTAAAAATTCTTTGTTTTAAAAAACCATAAATCATAAGAAATAAATCTTCCACATAATCTTTTTGTATCTTACCTGTAATCTTTTTAGATTCGAATATTTGATCTTTTAAAAAATCAAGTATTAGAATATCTGATTCAGGTCTATAAAATAAAATATTAGTTGTCAATTGCTTAATTCTAATTTCATTCTGATCTATTTTCCACTTTAAAGAACTATTTATTAGTTCTTCATTTTTTTTAAATATTTACCTAATTTAAAATAGTCATCTTTAAATATTTTTGAATTTTATTTGTAATTTTTGTATTTGACAAATTGTTTCAATTTTGTTTGTTATGTCTTCATAAATTACATTTATCAGTTTAATAAAATATTCTCCATAAAATAAAAACATATCTGAAATATCTTCTTCATTGTAAAATAATTTACTTCTTATAAAAAATAAATCTATAAGAATTAAGAGAGAGTATTAATTATTTGATTATAATCTTTAGAAAATGTAATAGGTTCATTTTTTAAAGAATATTTTACTTGTGTCGAGTTTCCGTAAACTAGCTTATTAAAAATTTCTTTAAAAAAACTTCTTTCCTTGTCAATGCAAAGTGCAGAATATTTAAAAGAAATTTCATCTAAAATATTTTTACAATCAAAATTAGAACAAACACTTTCTATAAAAATTCCTAATTGGTAAATGTTCTTATAAGCATTTTCTATAGAAAATAAAAAAACAAAAGGAATAGTCCCTTGTAAAAAACTTTCTAAATTTGGGAAAATTAAATCATAAAATATCTTTCTATTGATGATTTTATAAGCTTCTTCATAATTTGTAAATATTTCTGATATATCAACAAAATGTTCTTGATAAGACATTTTTACGTCATTAATAAAAAATAAAAAGGTATTATTTTCCTCATCATATAATTCTATATCTAAATCATCAAATGATGGATGACTCATAGTATAAATTTTCTTAAATATTTCCATGTCATAAATATAAGTTTGTAAAAGAGTATTATTTTTATCCAATTCCTCAAGAGCAATGTAAGCAGACTGCATAATTGTCTTATTATTGATTTTTTTTGCTTCCTCAAAAACACTAATAAGTCTCTCTTGAATATTTTTTGATATCTCAAGAATCTTATCTTTAATTTCATTATCAATATCTCTAAGGTATTGTTTATGTAAAAACACAAAAACTTCCAATCATCTTTATCTTCACTTTTAATTAAAGAAGTTAAAATATTATAATTCCCTTTTTTAACTTCAATGGTGTATTTTAATACCTTATTAATTATCTTTAATTCGAAAATTTCTTTATTTCTTTGTAAGATTTCTTTTGTATCTCCTAAAGATTCAAGTTTTAATTCTCTGACTTTTTTATGAACTTCTAGGATTTTATCCTCTTCAAGTTCTCCTTTGTATTTCTAATTGAATTTTAAGCTTCTTGTTTGAAAATAATGCTTCTCTTAATCCTTCATATCTAACATAACTTCTTTAATTCCTGAAAGTGTGTTTTGAGCATTCTTTTTATCAATAAATATTGTCTTTCAATTAAATCTATAGGTTGGAAATCTTCATCTTTAATTTGACTTTTTGAATTGTTTTCATTTAAGGGCTGTAGAAAATCACAATATTGAATGTATTTAAATATTGTATTTGAATGCAAAGGTATAAAAATACTGTGAAATTATAACTTAAATTAATTTCACAATTGAAATTATAAGGATATAAATTTAGACTAGACTTCATATAAATTTTTTGTGTAGCTCTAAGGACATATTTTACTCTGTAAAGGACTTAGTCACGTTTAAATATTTTTAGTAGTTTTAGTATTATCATACTTTTATGCTTACTTTGAAATTTATTTATTGAAGCTATTTTTGTTAGTTTCTTCATTTTGCCTCCGTTGCCGCATCACTTTTTAGCCACTTCTACTATGTTCTTGGTTCCAGATCCTTTCTCGACGAGTCCCCGTCGGTGCTCAAAAGAGATGCTTTCTAGTGTCTTTTTTATCATTATTTCATTACACCTATAAAAATTATATTTTTTCTAGTAGCAAATTTTTTAATTTAAGATGTCAATTACTAAGTATTTAACTGGAAAATACTTACAAAGCAACCTTAATATTACGAATGTATTTAAATATAACGCTCGTGTAATTTTTAGTAAATAGTAATAAAAGCTCAATAAATTTACAATTAAAAAATTATTATACAAATATTATAATACTTTATACTAACATAATATTGTGGTTCTGTAATTATTACAAACTTTAGTACCAAAATAATATTTTTATGACGTAATAATCAATATATTTCATTTTTAAATTAGTAAACCCCTTTATGAAATTTTTACTATTTTTAACTTTTTTTATATCTAAAAGAAGTGATTTAAAACTTTTATCTAAAAACTTAGGAGATTTTTTATCGTATTCCAATTGAAGAATTATTCTGACTATAGAAAATTATTTGTTAATCATGTAATTTTATTACATTTAATGATTTAAGTGGGTTTTTAGTCATCAAAGAAAACATAGATAATCATTAGAAACAGAATCTATATATTAGATCCAATGAAGTATCTTTTGAAGACACTTATATACCAGAAAAAAATTTTACTCTTTTTTTAAATATTAATAATTTCTTATTGTGTAAAACGCCAAAGTTACAAATTGATATAAAGACTCTAAAATTTTATCCAGTGCCGTATAAATCTATTGATGTTTATGAAAATATGATTGAGTCAATGATTGACAATTTATTAAAAAATAGGCTTACTGCTATAAAAACATGTGAAAAAATTTTAAAAAACTTAGAAAAATTAACAAATTTTTGCGTTTTATTATTTTTTCGAAAACCGAAGAACTTAAAAAAATTTATTAAAAAATTTTTAAAAATCATGATAAAGAATGAAAAAGATTTTTCAAAGCCTTATTATAATTTATTTAAAGAGATTGTTGAAAATAAATTAAAGAGAAGCTCGCAATATAAAACGTCTTATTATACAACTTTATGTAAAAACCATAACGAAAGTTTATATTATTTAGCATTTAATCATTTTTTGACTGATTTAAATAATATATTAGATTTTAATGACAAAAACAAAAATGGTTTTACAATTAAAGAAGTCTCTTCTTATGATAAATCATACCAGGCTACTTTAGTAAAAATAATAAAATTAGATATTACAAATGTAAAAAATTTTGACATTATAAATTGTATTGTAAGAAACTCTTGCAATCGTATAGTTCACTATTATAATCATAAAGTGATGGATAGAACATTATTTCTATTTTTTGAAAATGAAATTTTACATCAGTTAGATGTAAATTTCTTGAAAGTGGAAGTACGTTCTCAAAATTATGTCTATTTTTCGAGTGAAATCTACCTTTAAAGCATTTTATGAGTAATAAAAAAATTAATAAACTTTTTTATAATTGAAAAAAATGTCAATGAATGTTTTACAATTATATATTAATTTAAAAGGTATACAATTATAAAAGAAATAAAAATTGTTTATTAATTTAGAAGGTATACAATAATAAATAGTATAAATTGTATATTAATTTAAAAGGTACAATAATATTATAAGTATAAATAGTATACAATTGTATATTAATTTAAAGGTATACAATAATATAACAATTGTAAAAGGAATAACAATTATAAATAGTATACAATTGTATATTAATTTAAAAGGTATACTATAATATTATAAGTATAAATAGTATACAATTGTATATTAATTTAAAAGGTATACAATAATATAACAATTATAAAAGGAATAACAATTATAAATATTATACAATTGTATGTTAATTTAAAAGGTATACTATAATATTATAAGTATAATTACTTTAAATTAAAAAACGTTTTTTGATAAGAGTAATTGAAAATGTAAATAGATCATTTAAAAAGCTGTTAAATTAAATTTTTAATTTCCTCTTCCTCTATTAGATTTCATAGTTGTATCAATAGGAATACTTAAATCTTGTCCCCAATTATTAGTACTAGAAAAGTCTTCAGGTTCTAAAAATTCTTGCTCTCCAATAGTAATATTTGCATTTTCAATAGCTTTTTGTTCTTCAACAAGTCTTTCTAATTCTACAGGATCCCTGTAAATAAACAATTCTATTTCCTTCATATTCTCATCCAAGGGTTCACCAGTTTTCATGTATCTGACAAGTCTACTCAAAATAAATAATCCAGCAGAAATAGCAACAGGAGATCGATTATTCATAGGGATAACCACGTCAACAAAAGAAGTATCATTGTCAGTATTACAAAAAGCAATAGTTTGTAAATTAACGTAAGAACTTTCAATAAGAGCTTGTCTATCAGCAAAGGGATCTGAGACAATAAGTACACGTGGTTCTAAAGGTCTTTTTACTTGGTTATTACAAAATGTACCAGGAATAAAACGTCCTATAACTGGTGTTGAATTAGTAGCCTCACAAAACTTCAAGACACCTTTTCTACCGAATGTTTTTGTAGAAACAACAACAGCATCCCCAGAATGTTTTAAACTACAAAACATTCTAGAAGCTAAAATAAATTTTTCCCAAGTTTTTTCTATATCAATAACTTTAATATTTTCCGGTTTCCTAGTTCCAAAAACGTATCTTTCCATATGTTTAGAAGTTTTAATACCTCCTAAATGTCCTTGACTGATTAAAATAAGTTTTACAAATTCTTCTGGTATAGGAATATTTGCTTGTGCCATTTTAAATGAGGGTAAAATTTTTAAAAGAAAATTGTAAAAAAGACATACCAATAAGTTTTAAGATGTACAAATCTTAGTAAAGTTTTAAAAAGATATAACAATAAGTTTAATTGTTAATATGTGCAAATCTAAGTGGTCTATTTCCTTTATTATAAAAGTCTATTGTATAATCTACAAACATTATAAAAAGTAAAAATGTTCCATAGACTATTGGATAATTTGTAATAGCCCAGATAATCAAGTTTATTAAGGAGTAGTAAAAAGGTGGGCCATCTTCAGTGTATAAAAAATTCATAAAACAAATATTTTTTTTCTTTAAAATATTTAATAATTTCAATCTAAAACATATATTTTGTAATAAGTTAAATATTATAGATAATATGGATAAATTATCTTGTAATAAGTCAAATATTATAGGTAACATTATTTAATAAGGATAAATTATTAAATACGGATACATTATTAAATACGGATTTATATTATAATAGGAATATAACATTATTAAATACGGATTTATATTATAATAGGAATATAACATTATTAAATACGGATAATAGTTCGAATATAAGATATATTTTATAATAAGGACAATGTTTTATAATAACAAAATATAATATTATTATTAAATAGATTCCTTTTATTCTTTAAATTCACAATACTTCTCTCTATAAAGATCATGTATTGATTCAAAAAGTGACTTGTCAAAGGGGAAATAATATAAAGAGAAATTGTCATAAAATTTAAAAAACTTACATTTATAATTTGTAAATCTACAAAATGTCTCGACAATATTTTGATTCATAAAAGTGTAAATATTATTTTCAAAAACTTGATCAAAAATATTTCTACATTTTTCAATATAGTCTCTTTTAAAACAACAAATATACATTAGCCCTTGAGTAGCAAGTATAAAATTAAAACCTGGTCCTACTTTTAATCCCTCTATATATTTAATATACTGATTTATAGCATTTTTAGAATCAATATTGCAACGTGTAACAAAAGAAGTAAAATAAGGAATATAAATAATAGGATTAGATTTTAAATTTTCAAAAAGAAAACATAACACAGGTCTTGGTTTAAATAATCCCAATCTAAAAAGTAAAAATTGAACACTATTAGTTTTACTAAGAGGTATCAAGGTCATATATTCTAATAATAAATTAATACTTAACTTTTCTATAACTAGATCTACTTTTTTATAAGCAGAAATAAACAGTCTAATTTTGTCTCTGATAAGACCATAAAGAGGTTTTTCTATAGGTGTATCAAATTCAGTGACAATATCATCCCAATCTTCATCTGAAATTGTATCATAAAAAGAAGTTATTTCTACATCTAAATTTTAATTAATGAAATTAGAATATTCTTGAAACGGTCTTAGCTAAAGCTTTGTCTTTTAGATATTCTACATACTTGTCAATTTCAAGAAGATCCAATTTCCCTTTTTTAAGATTTTTCAAAATTTCCACTTTATTTTTAAATGACAGCATTCCAGGGGATAGAAAAAAATAATGTATAGAAATAAAGTGATTAGATGTTTTATAAATATATTGTAATTAGATATTATAAAGTAATTATACATTTTTTATATAAATTAATTGGATATTATAAATATATTGTAATTAGATCATTTGCATATGATGTATTGTAATTAGATATTATAAAGTAATCATACATTTTAAATATGAAATAATAGATCTATAAATAAAATGATACAATTTTGACAAATATAAAATTAATTAAACGTTTATTTAGTACAAACAAATATTTACTTTCTTCTCTTATTATAGATCATACTTAATAAATATATTTGCAACTAAATTAAGCATAAACAATATTTTGATATCTTTTAAAGAGTGTCAGTCAGAAACCCCCAATTTAAAGAAAGATTGTATATTGTTTTATTTTACGAATTAGTATTGTATTCACAACAAAATTAGTGTTATTATACAAATCATAAATATTTCATAATATTGCAAGGTAAGCATTTCTAAAATAAAACTAATTGCTACCTCTTTTTTTAAGTACACAACAATCCAAAAAAGTCAAATATATTTTTTACAGGAATTTATGCATATTAAAATTTGGTAATGCCTTTTGATTTATCAAACAATCAAGATTTTTTAAGTGAAAGTAATTTGATTACTTTCTTATATTTAACTTTGTAAATTTAGTCTTATGATACAAATTTAGTTTGAATATGAGCTTATATTAATTCTATATGTAATAAATCTAATTTTATATGGAAGATGAACATTAATAGAATCATTTATCATCACTTCGGACAATTATTTGTATATATGAATGTAGATTGATATCAATGTATAATTTATTAAAGAAATAGAAAAATGTATAAATTTTTAATAAAATCGGTTTTTAAAAAAGAGTATTATAATAATTAAATAATATTATGTTATTTCTCTAATATTGATCTATAAATTAATCATGTTTAAAAAGAGTATTATATAAATTAAATAATATTATGTTATTTCTCTAATATTGATTTATAATTTATACATTTTTTGATTTTTTATGCTCTTGTAGTGTAGTGGTTATCACGCATCCTTTACACGGATGAGGTCTCCGGTTCGAACCCGGACAAGAGCATTTTTTTTTGCCCCATAAAATGATAAACAATTTAATTGTTGTTCAAACAAGAACAAAAATATCTAAAGAAAATGTAAATGGTGACACATTAATTTTGTACATTGTAAATGATAAATCTAAAATAGACTATCATATAAAAAATAAACTTACTAAATATAAATTTAGTAAGTCTTTAAAAATAAGATATATTAAAAAAGAAGAAATATCTAAATGTCCAATTTATTATTTTGTATTCTTTAGAATAATTTCAGCTTTTATAAAATGTATTTTAAAAAGGTTGTTGATTTTCATTTTTATAAAATTTCCAATTATAGCTGTTTCATATATTAGAAATCAACCAGTAGGATTAAAACAAAATACAATTATCAAAGAAAACCTAGCGAATGTTTTTGTTAGTTTTAACATATGCCAAATGTTTCTATTTGACAATTTTTATATATTTTCTTGTATTTTAAAACTAGATCTATTTTTTATAAAAATGAATTTGCTATTTATTTTTAATTTATACAAATTTATAATTTCTACCTTATACGAATTATTAAATTTATTTAGCAATAAGACGTACAATAATATAAAAAAAAGAAATGATACTTTGATTTTAAATAATGATCAGATAATTTTAGGTGTTATAATTTTTAGTATTTTTATTTTAACATTGATTAACATTCTACCTTTCTATATTTTTTATGTTATAATTTATTTTTGTTACAAAGGAATCAACTTATTAGAAACTTTTATAAATATTTTAAGAAATTATTTGTTGGGATGACAGTTTTAAATTTAAGTTACTTTGAGATCTAAACCTTTTACAAAAAAATTAATATTAAGAATTTGTTGCTTGGAAAAATAAAATAAATAAAAAATTTGTGCATAAAAACAGAAGAAATTGATTTTTTAATGAACGTCAACAAACAAGAAAAAAATTATTTTAAAAAAATATGACATTTTTTTTATTTTTTTACCCCAAAAATGAATCAGTCTTTAAAACATCAAGAAAAGACTTCTGTAATTGTACATCCACTTGTTTTATTAAGTGCGGTGGATCATTTTAAAAGATTAAATTCAAATAGAGTTATGGGTGTTTTATTGGGCGAATTCTCAGAAAATCTACACATCACAAATTCCTTTGCTATTCCGTTTGAGGAAAATGAAGCTGAATGGTTTTACGACACATCTTATTTACAAAATATGTTTGAACTTTTTCATAAGGTAAATTCTAAAGAACAAATTGTTGGATGGTATCATACAGGACCAAAAATGCATAAAAATGATTTAGAAATTACTAAGTCTTTTTTAAGATTAATATGTAATCCTTATATGGTGATTATTAATATTCATTCTACTGATTACGATTTACCAATACAAATCTTTAAGTTAAATAAAGAAAAAGAATTTGTTCATGTAAATGGTAAAATAGAGGCAGAAGAAGCGAAGAAGTCGGTGTTGAACATCTTATAAGAGATATACGAGTAGAATGTTCAGGATCATTGAAAGAAAATTTTAATATTTAAAAGAGTCTTTAAATGTCTATCATTCTTGTATTTCTAATATTGAAATTTATATTACATCGGTTTTAAATGGAGAGATTGAATATAATCACAAAATTATCGACCTGTTGCAAGAAATATTAAATTTAACACCAAATCTTAATGACAATTTAGAAAGTAATTCTAGTTATCTATATCTCTGTGAACTTGTTAAGTCTACTATAAATTTTAACGATTTAAAAAAAAATAGACTAGAAAATGAAATTGTGAGCCAATAAATTTGTTTGTTTAATTTTTTATTTTCAGTTTTGAGGCGCAGTTGTTTTTATTATTATTTTAAAATAGTAAAAAAAATTCATTTTATCTTATTTATTACTCAATTAACAATTTAATATATTTTTATGATTCAAGTATTTGCTATTATACAACTATAAATCTTCTCTGAGTATTAAGTATATTTTATATTAAATTATTTTGTTTTCGTCATATTACTAAAATTAGTTTTTTAGTTATTGTGGGAAAAAAGCACACATATTTTTCGCAATTTAAAACTAATGTTAAAATTACAGAACAGGTTTTATAAATGCACATATGATAATTCGAGAATTTTTAAAAAGTTTATTTCTAAAATAGGTAGCTTTGCATATGTTTAATACAAAGAATAAGTTTTATTTAAACACTTGTTAGCTAAAAAAAGTAGAAGATAGATTATTTCAAATATTTATTAAGTGCAAAAATTTTTTTTAAATACTTATAATTAGAAATATATTAGTTGCTTTTAATTTTAGGGTCTTCATCATTAAAATCTAAATATATTGAAATTATTACTCCTAAAATAGAAATCCCTTGAATTATAGTTATAGTATGACCAAATATCATAAATGATATTAAAATTGACGTCATTTTTCTAACTACATTAATGGTACTTAAAGTTAATGTTCCATGTTTTTCTATCATAGAATATATGAAAAGTTGTCCTATTACATTACAGATTGTTGACAATATTAAATCTTTTAACAAGTCTAGATTATCTTTAACGATTAAAAATGAAGCTACTAATGTTTTAGTACTAATTAATAATATAAATGAAATAATAAATCTAATAATATTGAAATAGAACATCATGTTTAAAGATGAAACTTTATACTTCCTAACAATATCATCTTGCACAACATTAATAAATCCATCTATAAATAAATTAAAACATAACAAACAAATTCCAAATACTCCGCTATGAGTATTCTCGACCTTCTTTGTATCTCCTGTAGCAAATAATAAAACACAGACTGATGTTAAAAATAATGTAAAGTATTTCCGCAATGAAAACTTCTTCCTAAACAATATGAAATTCATAATTGCTATACTTAATAGCTTACAAGATTTAGATATTACTATTGTTGGGTAAGAAAGATACTTCAAAGAAAAAGACCATAACTGAGCAGATATTAAAGTCAAGATGGATAGAAATATATATTTAAATAACAACTTATTATCAATTTTATACGACTCTGTTTTTTTTGTATTTAAACTTATTTTACTGACAATCATCCCACTCAAACTTTGTAAAAACATAGGAAATATGGTGTAGGAATAAACTAAATCTTTATAATTCGTGTTTAACTTCTCTTGAAAAATTCCATAAAATAAAAAAAGCGTATAAATTCCAATAACATGAACTAAAATACTATACGATTTGTCGTTCATGGGTAAAATAAAAATTAAAAAAACAGTTTAATTTATATCTTTCAATGAATAAGATTTAATTTTGTATTTATCATTCATTATAATATCGAGCTTATTTTTATCATATCGTGAATTTATAAATTTCCAAATATCATCAGCAGAGATGACATTAGGTTGTTTTAGATTTTTCAATACTTGAATCATAGTAAAATGTCTAAATATACCAAAAGGTTTATATTTACCCAGTGCTTTTAAAATTCTAATTGTAATATTGACATCTGTATTTGAGATTTTTTTTTGTGAAGACATGGGTTTAAAAGGAAAGATATTTTTATTAATATGATATTTAAAAATTTAACTAATGTTTTAAAACATAAACTTATTTTCGCATAAATTTTAAGCACGGTGGCGCAGTGGTAGCGCGTTGGGCTCATAACCCGGAGGTCGTTGGTTCGAATCCATCCTGTGCTATTTTTTTTATTTATTTAATAAAAATTTAAAGATTAAGCCACATTTTAAAAACAAGAAAATTGTTTTATCAATTTGACAAATTTTTACTATTAGACAACTGAAATCCGGATCTTTAATATATTCTATTTCTTCACTTGTGTCTAAAATTAAAAAACAATTTCCTTTTTTAACAAATTTAAACATATTATGTAGTACATTTTTATTTCCCGACTTTTTCAAATATTTCAAATTTCCATCGTATTCACCAAAAAGGTAACCTGATTGTATTCGTTTAACAGAATAGAAATTTGAATAAAAAAAATTTTTTGTTCTAGCATACGTTTCATTTACAGTTAATAATTTAGTAATGTTGTTCATCTGATCTGTAAACAGGATTTCATCATCAAATTCAATATAAACTAATCTATGAGTGTAAAAACTTTTTACTAAAGATAATTTGTTTTCAAATTTTTCATCAACAGAATAAACATGTCCATTTACTGTGCTAAAATATATAAAATTTCTTGATGTTTTGAATTTCAAATCAGTCAACATTTCATTGTATCCAGGTTTTGGGTTGTTATTTTGTAAAGGTTGACCATCTCTAATTTTAGTTCTAATACAAATTGAATTAATAAAAGAATCAAAATATTCAGATTTCTCTATAATTCTATCATTTGTAATTTTATAGATAGATTGTCCATCTGTGCAAACAAGAGTATTCTTGTCTATAATATCGAAATCAATAATATTATAACAAACAAATTTATAAAATTTACTATCATTTTTTTTATAATCTAATCTTCTAACTATTCCATCGCTAAAAAGAATATAAAAAAGGTTATTTTCTACTATCATTTTTCTTACATGTCCAAATTCTGTTACTATTTCATCGTAAAAATCCAAATTTTCATCAAAAATGTAAATTTTTGCTTGGTTAGTATCGAATTTGGATAAAATGTCTTCGTCAAAAGAACTTTTTACTGCCACAAAAATCAAAGGAATAGTATCTTCAAGAATAATAGCTGCTGTTATACATTCTTTAACATTTTGATAAGTAAAATTAGGTGAAAATGTATTTTTTTTCTCGAAATATTCCACACCTTTATACCAAATTCGATTAATAGTTGATGAAGTCGAAGCAATTTCGTCAATTCCATCATAAAAACGTTTAAAATCTTCCACATTGAAAGCAGTGATATTAGTTTTTACTTTTTTTGTTTTATTTTGCAACTCTTCTGTCTTTGGTTTGACAAAAATGTCGTTTTTAAAAAAAATATTTAAAAACGAATCTTTTTCGCACTCAAGAAATTGCGGTATTTTTTCAATAAAAAAAGTGCAGTCGAAAAATTTCAATTCGTGAGCAAATTGATTAACATCTATTGAATATTTTAACGCAGCAAAATCTATCATATTACTAATAGAATGTTTATGAGTGTTGATATGTGCTTTGTAGGGAAGTCTAAATTCGTATTCTTTTTTACATCCAAAAATTTGACATTTGTACAAATCTTTATTTTTTACAAGTAAGCAGCCTTCAGTTTGCATAGCTTTTATAACTTTGCCAAATTCTGAATCACTATAAAGCAAATCTAAACAACTAATAGACTTTAATAAGGAATCTCCCATTTTGGCAAAAATTTTAACTACCTCTGGTTTTGATTGATTACCAATTTCTAAATTTTTAACATCATAAATTTCAACAATTCGATCATAACAAATCTTTTTTTGATCTAAGTGACTATCCCGTAGATGATCTTTTATTTTTTCAGTTGCACTATGTAAACTATTTTTTATACTAGAAATTTTTCCGTTACCATTTTGTTCGTCTATTACATCATAACAGCTTTCAATATAATCACATTTTCTTATAGGACATTTGATCTGTCGTACAATATCATCAAAATCATGATAAACATTCTTAAGATGATATTGCAAAAGCGGCAATTTACTATAAAGAGCTTTACAATTTCTATGGGGACATTTATACCCCGGAGAATCTTCATTTACTGGTTTTATCATTGGGGTAAAAAAAAATTACTTTTTTGGGGATTGAACTTTTAATATTGAAAATAAAAATTTTATTTGAAAGTTTCTAATAAATTTAACGGTTTACAATTTAACTAGTAAACCCATGTTTCATGAGAGTGATCTTTTTGAAAACGAGAGAAAAAAATATTCTCGTCAAGTAATTGTTCCAGGTGTAGGAATTGACAATCAAAAAAAATTACGAAAATCCAGTGTTTTAGTTGTAGGATGCGGAGGTTTAGGATGTCCTTTGATAATGTATCTTGGATCTTGTGGTATAGGGAAACTTGGTATAGTAGATCATGATAAAGTAGAAATTCACAATCTACAACGGCAAATATTATACAAAGAATCAGATATAGGTTTTAATAAGGTCGATAAAGCTTATGATTTTGTAAAAAATATTAATAGTGATATTGAACTTGTAAAATATAAAGTAAAATTTGATTTTGATTTTTCTGATATTGAAAAATATAATATTATCGTAGATTGCACTGACAATATTCAAACAAGATATATTTTATCTGACTTATCAAGATATTATAAAAAAGATTTTATATGTGCATCAGTAATCCGTTGGGAGGGACATTTATACAATTTAATGTATGGCGGACCTTGTTATAGGTGTTTATATCCAAATATAAAAAAACCACAACAAATTGTGATGAAAATGGGATAATAGGACCTGTTTGTGGAATATTTGGAAGTTTTTTAGGTCTAGAGGTAATTAAAACTTGTTTAGGAATAAGTGAAACAAAACTAATAACTTTTAACGGGCTAACTGACAAATACGCATCTTTTAATTTACGAAAGATAAATCCCGAGTGTTTAGCTTGTAATAATAAAAAGATAGAGAGATTTCCTGATTTAAAATCATGTGAAAATAAATCTGATTTTTGTTTAATTCCTAGAATCCAATGGGAAGAGGTTTTAAATAGTTTTAATGATTTTTTAATAGTAGATATTAGAAATTCAATACAATTTAAAATGTTTAGAATTAAAAACTCGATTAATATTCCATTAAACGAATTAGATAGAAATATTGATAAAATTGATAAATCAAAAAAAATTCTTATACTTTGTAAAAGAGGTTTCTTCGTTAAAAGGTACTCAGATATTAATAAATCAAAATATTAATTGTTTTTCTATAGAGGGAGGTATTTCTGCTTATGAAGAAATTTACATAAATAAAAATTAATTTTTTAATATGATATATATTTTATTTTTTTAACATTTAACAAAACAAAAACTGTAATTTAGAATCTACAATAAATATAGAGCGTTTTCACATTAAATATCAACCCTATAAAATGAAATGCAAGTTATCTGAAATATTTGACGTAAATTCTTTTTCTAATAAGAAAATACTTATAGACGAAAAAAATCAAGTTTCTGCTGATTTTTTTATTCGTGATATTTCTTTACTACTGGAAAATCCTTCAATATTTTTATTCAACGAACTGCCATGTAAAAATAAATTAGGTAATAACTTTGCTATACGTAGTGAATATAATGGTGATTTTTACAATAATGAGACATTTTTAGATCACACATTTATAGCTAAAAAACTTTTTAATATTCTACCAAATTCGCATTTTTGTATTTATAGAGACAATACCTGCACTAAAAATGATTGGTATGATTTTGATATTATAATTATTATAGAACCACTTCAAAGTGGTTTATGTATTGAATTTGATGGTATGATTACTATAAGAGATCGTTGTAATATCTATAGTAAATTAAAATACAAAACTTTTTTTGATAAAACAAACTATTTTGAACTTAATTAAATTTTTTATTTTTTACAAAATTGTAAGTATCTTCCGCCAATTTAAATCTTTGTGAAAAACTGTTGTAACTTTTCTGTATGCTTTTAATGTCATTTGATTTTATATTAACAATTAAATAGTTATTTTCTGGTAAATAAGTAATAGAACATGATAAATTTTCTATATCATCCTGTTTAATGCTGTTACAAATAATAGACGGATCTTCACAAGGATATTTAATAGAAATTTCATATGTCATATTGGGGTCCTAAAAAATTATTTTCCGCTTTTTTTAGAACCCTTTTTTAATGGTGTACCAAATTGCTATCGATGGGCCAGCTGGAAGTGGTAAAAGTACTGCTTCTTTTTTACTAAGAAAAAAACTAGGATTTAAAAATATTAATTCTGGTAATATTTATAGAGCTATAACTTTTATTCTTAATAATGAATTTGATAAAGTCGATCTCGATAACGAGATCGTTATTAATTTCGTTAATAATTTATCTTTAGAAATGATAAATGATGATCTTTTTTATAATAAAAATAATATTTCTTTATTTTTAAGATCAAAAAAGATTGACGAGGACGTGACGAATGTAGCAAAAAAGCTTTACATTCGTAAAAAAGTTAATCTTTTACAAAAAAAATTTGTAGAAAATTCTCAAACAGGTATTATAATAGAAGGTAGAGACATAGGAACAAATGTATTGCCTGATGCTACTATTAAAATATATTTAGATGCTGACCCTAAGGTTAGAGCTGACAGGCGATATACTGAAAGACCTGAAATATGCTACGAAAGAACTTAGATGCAATTTTAATGCGAGACTTAAATGATAAAACTAGGGAACATGGTCCATTAGTGATCGCTAGGGATGCTTATGTTATCAATACGGATAACATGTCTATTGATCAAGTAGTTGATAAAATTTATAAAATTTTTATGGATAAAATTAATAAAAATTAAGATTTTTTTTTATATTGAAAATTTATCAATTTAAAAATAATACAATATATTTCGAGGTTTAAAATGTTTATTTTCCTACATGTTTTTTTTCAAACATTTTTAATGTATTTTTATGGAGATAATACATCATAGCAAGACTAGTACATATTTCAAATAAGACAAAATAGAATATCCAAGATTTAGATTTCTTAACTAATTTAAAATGATTTTCATATTTTTCCAATTGCCTCCTCTGGGACATAATATTATTTTCCAATACACTTAAAAGCTCAGAAACTGCATCTTCATCTTGAATAGGACCAAGAGAGCCCTGAACCTCCTTATTAACATCGGGACTTCTATATCCAAATTTAATTTTTTCTTTACTTTTGTTTTTAATAAGAACTTCAAAACGACCTGTAATGGAAGGTTTAACATAAATTATCCCACTTGTATTATCAGAAAGAGTAATTAATCTTTGCATATTGTCATATAACAATACTTCTACTTTTTTTGATCCAAATGCATTGTAGATAAATTTAAACATAACATCTTTCTCGACGTTCATTTTCATTGATAAATCATTTTTTGGTTCCAATTCAACATATCTTGATAAAATACAAGTCAAATAAAATAGGAAGTTCATCTAAAAGGGGTAAATTTAATTCCAAAAAGATAAAATCTGAAATTCAAAAAAAGATGCTCCCGGCGGGGATCGAACCCGCGACCTTGGCATATCTTAGCCAATCAGTACAGCTTTTCAGCATATAAGTACCACGCTCTCAACCGCTGAGCTACGGGAGCTATTTTTTATAAATTTAAAATTTATGAACATTGTTTTAATCAATTAGCAGAAAAATATTATTTTCTTATCCTTTATGACATTACAGCAAAAAAATGAGGATATTTATAAAGAACTTGAAGAGTATAATAAAGTAATAGAAGAATACAAAAATAATTTAAAGAAATCAATAGACTTATTAAAAAGATTTAAATTAAAATTTAAAAAATAAACGAGTTTGTAATAAAAATTGTTAATTAAGCAAATGTGTTTATTTTAAATTTATTTATATTATTAGAGTTTTATTATTTTGTTCATAGACTATGAAAAATATTTTATTGTCTAAAAATGTCTTTTGTTTGTTTAAAATATATAATACTGTCAAAAAATATATCTTGCAATTACTTTTGTAAAACAAATTTGTAATCTATTAACAAATAAAGCTTTTCATTATTTAATACCTAAAATATTAAATTAGTATTTCGTCTTTTTCCTTTATATTTTAGTAATGACACTTAGAATTAAGTTAAAATTACAAAGCATTATATTTTAACGTATTATAAAACTAATTACTAAACCAAAAAAAATATTGATATTTTTGACATCTAAGATTAAAATAAATAATGTTTACTTACAAAATTAATATGTTATGTAAAATGTATTTTAATTAAAAGATAACAAACTTTTTTTAAAAAATCTAATTAATCAAAATTAAAAAAACTTCTCTCTAAGTTGTATTTTCCCCTAATTAAGGTGTATATATCTCAATTACTATTTATGGCATATACCATACGCCAAATTGACTAAAAACATTTTGAATAAAATGTTATAAATAAGATAAAGCTTCTTTTTACAATTGTTTAATTTTAATTACTGTAAACAAATTATTTTAAACAATGTTTATAATTGTAATATCTTAGTCAAACTTAAAAATAATAAGCTTTTTTGTTTGTTTATCTTTAATTAATTTCATTAAGCCCCATGATCATTTTAACTTATAAAATAGATAGTTTTTATTATGAAACTACAAAGATCGTATTAAGAGCGTCAATTTCTTTTATTCATTTTTTACTTTTTTTTGTAATTAAAAAAGGTGATAAATTAAATTTGTATTTAGAATTAGAATCAGCAATTATTTATAATTGTATTATAAACTTGTGTACAAAGATATCAAAAAAAGATAATACTTTAAAAATTTCAGGTATAATTTTTTTAATATATTTTTTGTTAGTTCCTATTCTACATACTCTGACTAAAGAGATCTGCACAGATACTATTTTTTTTTGGTATTCTATCTGTCAAATAATTTATATAGGAAATTCAGTTTCATATTCTGTTTATAATAAAAAGCCAATAAAACGAATTTATAGTGAAGATGAAACTCTTAAACTCGAAGAAAGTATAAATATACCAAATCCCTATAAACCTAGCATGGTATATGGAAATATTGCAGCTACTATTGGTATCATTCTTTTGATTTCAAGATTTAAAAATCTTTCATCTGTTTTTTGCTTTTTATGTATTTCTATGGTTTACTACATAGGACTGCCTCTATACCAGGAATCTTACAAGTTACATAAAAGTATTGTAAAATTTATATTATGGATGAGCATTGTTTTAAACCTTATTTTGATAGTCGACAAATTTTTATTTAGCTTTTTTGTCGGAATGATATTTTATTTGTATTTAACAACATATTTAATTAAATCTTTGATTTAATTAAAAATGACGTGTAATTATAAAAATATGATTTATTCAGTAAGAAAATTTACAAAGAGCAGCCCTTGCAAAATTTGTCTGAAGATGAAGTAGGATGGTACATTTTTTACAAACAAAAACATCTGTTGTAATCGTATTTTTATCATTAAATAAACTATCACCACTTTTAATAATTTTGTATATCGCAGTAGAATCAACTTTTTCAAGTTCTTTCACAAAATTGCGCACATACCCACGAGAAGCTTCAGGTGCGTAGGTACATTCCGTTGAAAAATATTTTAATTTTTTGTGAAAAGCGTACAATACAATTTCTTTCTGATATGTATATTTAAATGGTTTAGCCCTTGGTAAAGAAACAATAAACCCATTTTCAGTGGTATGCCTATTAGAAACAGGTAATGTACATCTTTGTAATCTATTAAAATCGCCTCTTATTAAATTTAATAATACAGTTTCTGCCATATCGTCAGCATTGTGACCCGTTACAATATAATCTACATTCAATTTTCTTGCAGCTTCTTCTAGTGCTTGTCTTCTAAACACTCCACAATAAGTACAATTATTTCGCTTTCCAACTTTTTTAACAACCTCGTCCATATTCAATCCAAATAATTCATCGAAAGAAACAATTTTTAGTTTTAAACTTAGATCTTTACTATTTTCGTGAACTGTATCTATAGAATAGTCTCTATATCCTTTTATTCCTTCATCAACACATAATAAAACTAAATTTAAATTATAATTGTATTTTTTATTCAGTTTATCAAGTACGTACGCTAATACTGTGCTATCTTTTCCGCCACTAATGCCTATACCAACAGTCGACCCCGGTACAAACATTGATGAGTTTACAATTGTATTGTGTATATCATTCTCAAAAAGCGTGTAAAAGCATTCTTTACAAACTTTTGAATGATTTTTTGATCTTAAAATCATAGCTTTATGAAGTTTACAATTATCACATGACATATAAGGGAAATAATAACTGAAAAATATAAAAGAATTAATAACTAAAAAAATTTTAATTTTTAAAAAACATTGTTTCTCATTTTTTTCATTTGTAAAGTGTCCGATTCATCCCCATAAAAAATTAAATTATCTTCATGAATTTTTATAGAAAATAAAGAAGATTTTATTTTCTCAAAATTTTTTACTTCAAAATCTTTTGAGTTTAAAACCCAAATATCTCCATTTTTTGAACATATTCCAATGTTACTATCTAAAACATGTAAACCAGTCAATGCCTCGTCACTATATTTATGTGTAAAAACAGGATGAATAAGATTTCTAATATCATACATTTCAAAGTTACCAGTGGAAGTCGTTAAATAGATTGAGTTATCTTTGCCATAAAAATTTTCAATATTCCCGTTTAACGTTAAATTGATTTTTAGTTGTAAAGATTTTACAACATTTTTTTCTGCATAAAAAATTGTGTCTTTGATTTTCGTAAGCTTCTCGACTTTCAATTCTGTCTCGTACTTTGATCTGTAAGCATTTCTTTCTAAATCCCATTCTACAATTAATTTATCATCTCCACCTGATAAAAAAGTATTATTATCTGAAAAAAGAGATAGAACAGAATCATTATGTTGTTTAAGCAATATTTGTGGTGCCATTGGATTGAAAACTGTACTATCGTAAACCATAATGTCTTTTTCGCAAGTTGCCAGTGCAATATAATGTTTGTTATTAACAGAAAAATATTCCGCATCATTTATAGGCGAGTAGACAAAAATGTCATGATGAATAAGAAAATCATCGTTTTCTTTGTCATAAATATAAAATTGCAAGTAACTTTCTTCCAAACTGCTTGATGTAGCGTATAACACAGTATCAGTGTCACATATAAATGATTCGTTATTTTCTAATTCAGTTTGTTCGTTATCAAGTAAAGGAATACCAATATGTGAAAGTCGTTTTAAGATATCATCATCTTTTTTATAAGGAGTTAATTTATCAATTGAAAACTTATTTGGGATGTGTTTTATAGTATTTATCATTTGGGATTAAAAAATTATTTAATAATTAACGGGCAAAACTAAATATTATTTAACAAGGAATTAAAAACATAAATATCATATAGTGTATTGGGAATTAAGTCTTTGCAACATTATAGAAGAGGAATTAAGTCTTTACAATATTATATATTATATTAGAAATTAAAGTTTAATTTCTTTGTATATTTAGTGAAGCACAACAAAATAATAATAAATAAGAAATTATAAACTAATAATATTATAAAATAACTAATTAAGTATTTACAATATTTTAATAAGTTTAATTTCTTGATCTACTAAAAAATATTTAATTTCTAATCCCATGTGGCAAAGAATTAAGGAAAAAATGACAGAAAAAATTACAAAAGAAGTACCAAATTTTATTTTAGATTTTATTGATAAAAATAATGAGATAAAATGTTTTGAAGAATGTTGTTTAGTAAAATGGTATGAAAATAATAATTTACACGAAGAAAACTCGTTGGAAGATTTTGATTTTTCCAGTTTAAATGAAAGCACTGAAAAAACGTCATTTTCAACAGAAATTTATAAAAATCATAAATTTTTTAATGTTTTAGTTCTACACAATTTAAAAATCATAACAATTAAAAATATTACCAACAAAGAAGTTTTATGTGAACAAAAAAGCAAATTATCTTTTTTTTCATATTCAAAATATTATATAGAATTCTGTAAATGTATAAATATTTCTAATGAAAAAAAATCAATAAATGTTGCAAATGTTGAAGTATTTAGAAATATTTTTTCGGATAATTACATTGATAAAATAATTAGACAATTTTTAGATAAGTTAGTCTATGACCCTGTTAATTACGAGGAAAAAGATAAACAAAATTTTATAGTTATTTTATTATATGCCTATTTGTATGCTGTAGAAAACAATTTGTCAAAAAAATCTGTGTTATATGAAAAATTGAAAAACAATATTTTTTTATTAAAGTCAGATACTAAATTTTTAATTTCTTATACAAAAGATTTCACTATTGATAAATGGATTATAAATTTAAAAAAGTTTGAAAATTTACACGATGAGTCATCATTTCTAAATTTTTATTATCAAAATTATATTTCGAAATCTTCTGTTGATAAAGAATTATTTAGTAATTTCATTTTAAGAATAAATAAAGTTTTACAAACATAGGAAAGGAAGGACAATGTCATTTTTTAAAAAGAATATTTTTGATGCATACTGTGTTGTATACGTCAGTGGATGATTTACAAGTTTATAAAACAATTGTAGATTTTTTTAATAAAAAGATTTTAGTGCTAAACCAGGATTATTTAAAAAAACAAGTTTTAAATTTGTACATTAACCTTATTAATAACGTTGGGCAGGTAGAAATATTTAATTTAGTGTTACAACATATAAATAATAGTTTGGATAAATACTCTAAACATACAAAAGAGGTTTTTAAATTAAATATTATGCAAATTGGAACTTGGTCAGAATATTTGTTATTAGTCGAAAAAAATGTTGACTCATTCAACAATATAAGTATTGCTTTGGAATTTTTATTTTACGTATCCGATAATATTAACAAAAGCACATTCAATGAAATATTAGAAATCATTGATTTATTTTTATATGTTTATGAGATCATAAAATTAGATCATTTTTTCAAATTTATAAAACCTTATTTTAGATATTTAAAAAATATTTTCATGCATTTATTTTCTTCTATAAATGACGTGGTAAAACAAAAAGAAATTTTACAATTTTATAATAAGAATGTAGACAGGATTTCTAAAATAATTTTGTCTTTTCAAAGATTTGTTATTTTGTCAAATGAAGATAATAAAAAAGAAAAAAAGAAAGGCACAAGAATGTCTAGTAGTGAGTCACAGTTTTATTCTTTTGTAAACAGTATTTATAAATTAGAAGATAGTTTATATTTTATTTATAAGGATAAAGTAAAATTAACAAAAAATAGATCTTTTTCATTTACTGAAAATCAATAGTTTTTTATATTTGGAACTTTTGCATAAATTTGTTTTTTCAACTAATGACATAACAATATTTTTTTGTATTGCTGGAAGCATTTATAAAAAAGAAAGAAACTTAATTATGATTTGCATTTGAAAAATTAAATTTTAATAAACTTGAAATCAAACTCTTATAAATTGTATTTCTATTTAAAATTAATGCTTTAAGTAATTTTATTCTAAATATTTTCTGGAATACAGAAAATATATCAAATCTTCATGACTAGAAATTTAAAAATTTTGCAACTGTAATAAAACTGTTTTCTTTATCAGTAAAATTATCTAAAAAACAAACCTATTAGTTATTTATTCAAAATTTAAAGGGAGATGAATATAAAAAATAAGTATTTTTATTTATTGAGATAATAATTTTGTATACCTAAAAAAACTTATTTGAAAATTGTTATTTTAAATTTTGACAGTTTGTTTGTTAAAAAAACTATAAATAAAAAGAAAAAATTCATGTATGCATAAAAAGAAATTTTCAACAAAAAAGAAATTAAAAAAGTTTCTAAGAAAGTCATAAAGAAATCGGATCAACAAAATATAAAAAAAATATCAAAAAAATAGAATTTAATGACAGCAATTTTCCTAAGTGGTTTATATAATTATTTTTTACCCTTTATGTCAAGGACCCAAAGCACTCTTCCAGAAGTTTCAGATGAAGAATTTTACTTACAAAGATTAACTTCTGTTAAAAAACAAATTCAAGAAGGGAAAAATGTTTATCCTAATAAATTTGAAGTTAAACAAAGATTCGGTGAAATTTTTAATTATAAAGATCTACCAGATGAAAAGCTACAAGAAATTGAAATTTTATCTGCTGGTAGAATAATTAGCTTTAGAATTCATGCAAGGTATTCTTTTTTCAAATTATGTCAGAGGATTACAATTTGCAGCTTGTGGCTGATTCTCAAGTTTTAGAGGATAAGAATATTATTTCTAATATTAAAAGAGGAGATATTGTAGGATTTAACGGAAAATTGGTAGAACAAAAACAAAAGAATTTAGCGTTTTTGTCAAGAAGCTAGAAATTCTTACTCCTTGTTTAAGATCTATTCCTACAGATTATTATGGACTTAAGGATCCAGAAATTATTTACAGGAAAAGATATCTTGATTTGTTAATTAATAAAGAATCTAAGAATAGATTTCTTACTAGAGCTAAAATTATAAAATACATTAGAAGATATTTAGATGAAAGGATTTTGTGGAAGTAGAAACTCCTTTACTTAATATAATACCAACAGGTGCTGCTGCTAAGCCTTATTACTCACCATAATGAACTTAAAATGGATTTATTTTTAAGAATAGCTCCAGAACTGTATTTGAAAAAGTTAGTTGTAGGAGGTATGGATCGTGTTTATGACATGGGCAAGGTCTTTAGAAATGAAGGTATTGATTTAACACACAATCCAGAATTTACTATTTGTGAATTTATATGGCTTATGCAGATTACAACGATATGATGAATATGGCAGAGAGTTATTAAATGGTATGTGTAAACATTTACATGGATCAGAAAAAATTATTTATTGTCCAAACAAGAGAGAACAAGATATTGAACCAATTGAAATTAATTTTGCAAGACCATTTGCTAGGTACAATATGTTAGAAGAAATTAGTAAGGGAGTAGGTAGGAAGTTAGATGGAATTAATATTAGTGAACCTGAGACATTGCAATTTTTAATTGAAACTTGTGATAAATTCGAAATTAAAGTAGAACAACCTAAGACATTGACAAGAGTTTTAGATAAATTGGTAGGTCATTTTATTGAACCTAAGTGCATAAATCCTTCTTTTATTGTAGGATACCCCCTTGTCACATCTCCGCTTGCTAAGAATCATAGAAGTGAGCCAGGAATGGTTGAGAGATTTGAGCTTTTATAAATGGCAAAAGATTTGCAATGCTTATACCGAATTAAATAATCCTATTGAACAAAGACTGAGATTTAAAATGCAGGCTCAAGATATTAACGAAGGAGATGATGAAGCAATGATTACTGATGAAGATTTTTGTGTGGCATTAGAATATGGGCTTCCTCCTACTGGGGATTTGGTTTAGGAGTCGATAGACTTACAATGTTTATGACTAATGCTGCCAATATAAAGGATGTTGTTTTATTTCCAGCAATGAAACCAGAAAATGAAAATTAAATTTTTTATTTTAATTTTTTTGTATTTTTCATTAGATATTTTAATTCTTCATTGTCTGTTAAAAATGGTGTAAGCTTTTCTTGAATATGTGTAAAAATCTTATTAATAAAATCTATTTCTTTATCTTGTAACATTGAAGTGTCAATCAAATCTAGTTGATAAGGAACATACGTAATATTTACTAGCTCCATAAATTTCTCGTTTATTTCTGATGTATAGACTAAGTTTTCTAGTCTTACTCCAAATTCTTCTTCATAGTAAATTCCAGGTTCTACAGAAAATACTTGATTTACTAGAATTTTATAATTGTAACTCAATGTCGGAGGACCTTCATGAACACAAAGAAAATGACCAACTCCATGTCCAGAAGCATGTCCATAATTTTCAAGATTATCCCATAAATCTAATCTAGTAAGTGAGTCAATTATGCACCCATTTATATTTTTTGGATAAATTTGTCTGATTGCCCTCATTTGTCCTTTTAGAACTTTTGTATACATTTCCTTTACTTTTTTTGTTGGTTTACCAATAAACAGTGTTCTTGAGTGTCAGTAGTTCCAAAAATATAATTACTACCCACATCTAAAAGACAGATTTCATCATTTTGATATTTTTATCACCAGCACTGTAATGAACTATAGCACTATTTGCTCCCGAGGCTACAATTGACTCAAAACTTGGGAATTTATAACCATAAAATTCTGATTTTATTTCTTCTAGTTTATGCGCTACATCTTTTTCCGTTATATTTTGAATATTGTTTATCCATAGAAATAATCTATTTAAGGCAATACCATCAAGAATATAAGCCAAGTTAAAACCTTCTAACTCTTCTTTTGTTTTAATTGATTGTAATTCTCTAACTTTACTTGTAAATTTATGATTTGATAACAAAGTCAATATATCCATTACAAGTATTTGATACTACAACTTTATTTTTATACTCAATGAATAGCTTTCAAAATCTTCATATTTTAAAAATACAACTTTTTCTAAATTTATTTTGCTTCTTGAAAATATTTTCGCTTCTTTTTATTTATGCAAGCGTAAAATAAAACAGTGGATTATATTTAATGTCATACCCTCTAAGATTAAATATCCAACATATTGTATCCAATTCAGAAATTATTAATTCTTCATCATCTTCTAGTAATTTTCTAACTTCTTCCAATTTTCTTGGTATTTTTCCACATATTATTGCATCTTCAGGTAAATCTTTAAAAATCATAAATTCTTTGTATTTTCATTTATGCCAAATTTTTTTAGATTTTGTTTATAAAATCATAAATTTTATAATTTCTATGGAATAAATTGGATGAAAATTCTTTCTTTTTTATGCGCATAAACTGTGTCCACTAAATCTTCTGTTATTTGAATTAATTCAATATATGTTTTTTTAAATTTATTATTAAATCTTTAATATGTGTATAAGAAAAATGTCTTGGATTTAATCCTACTCTTTTAATATCAATATTAGAATTTATAAAATCTTCTAAATTATCTTCCCATTTTTTAATTCATAATTTTTTAGTTCTTTTTTGCCTGAATAAAATACCTAGAGTCAGTAAACAAAGCATTTCTTCTACAAGTAACAGCAAGACCATTAGAACCTGTAAAACCAGTTAAAAGTTCTACTCTTTTATCTGAGTCACCTATGTACTCGTTTAGATGTTCATCAGCCGTGATATTTAAATATGCACCAAGATTGAATTTTGTAAAAAACTCTTCCATTAAAAAAGGGTATTATTTTTTTAAGATGTAACATTAGTTCTTATAATATAAAAGTACAAGTCATTAGATATCTCTTTAAATGTAAAGGTAGTAATTCTATAACTAAAATTATTTTTAATATAAAGAAATATTAATTTAATATAAATATCTTTTAGATGTTAAATTAATTAAATAAAAAGTAACAGTCTTTTAATAAACCAGTAGTAGTCATTTCAATGTAATCTTAAATACATCTTTTGTTAAAAGCAACAGTAAACACATTACAACTAATATTTTTTACATTTGTTTATGCAAATAATTTCTAATTGCATGAAGAGTAAATTTACCCGTCTATCAAAAATAATCAATATTCTAGTTTTCGTCCTAAATTTTCATATCACAATAGATTTCCTTATTCTTACCCCTATGATAAAAAAAATACAAAAATGTAATAAAAAGTCTTTAAAGTTATTAAACAAAATTGATTTTAGAATTCCTTATCAAGTTCTAGTAGATGACACATTTATAAATAACTTTAATAAATATTCTAAAAGGTATAAACATCTTAAAGATATATTTAAAAGTGAACCAAAGTTATTTTTTACAAAATGTATATATAACAAATATAGAAGTTATAACAAAGAATATGAAAATGATCTCAGTGACAGTTGTGAAATGATAAAATGTCCTCATAATGATAAATCAGATGTTTTAAAATGTCTATCTTTCATTTTTAGAAGATTTAATAAAAATCATTTTTTAGTAGGCACATCTAGTAAGGAAATAATGGACAAATACAAAGATAGAAGTGATGTACCTCTTTTAAATTTTACTAAAGGGCAAATTAAGCTATTTGTAAATTCTGATAAAATTCCAGAAAAAACGTTTATACGAGTGAAGCTACTAGTAAGAGTTAGAAAGATTAGAAAAATATTTGGAGATAATACTGAACAAGTTTCGGATATTTCTAATGAATTTGAAGAAGTAAATGTTGAAGAGTTAGAAGTGTCAAGTGAAGTACAAAATGATGAATAAAAATTTTAAATTGAAAATGACGTGTATTTAAATTAATAAGAGAAAAAGTGTTGTAAATTTATAACAGAAATAAACATTTTTAATTTTTTTTAATTTGTCTTAACTTAAATCAAGTTAATTTATAAGTGTCTGTAAAAAGTAGTTTATAGATAAAAAAAATGGTTATTAAGACACTTCTTTAAATGTTTAATGGTATTACAAGTAATACCATTATATATTCTAATTTATGAATTAATATCATGATACTCCAATACTATGTCTTTAATAGTAATACTAATATAGTTATTACAAATTACTAATATAGTAATACTAATATACTTAATACTAATAATATTTTTATGTCACTACTATATTTATTAATACTAATAATATTTTTATCAATACTATAGTTATTAATTATATTATGCAATAATAATATTTTATCAATACTATAGTTATTAATAAACTATCTTTAATATTAGTAATACTAATATCACAAATATATTAATACTAATATATTTATTATAGTAATACATTAAAATTAGTTGTTTATATTTGATTATTTTTTGTCCATGGTAAATCCAAAATTTAACAAAGATCTCGGTCAACACATTTAAAAATATGGAGCAATTGACACAATTTTAGAAAAAGCTAAAATCAAACCCACTGATATAATTCTAGAAATTTGGTGTACAGGAAACTTAACTTTAAAAATATACCAAAATGTAAAAAAGTTATTTGTTATGAAATGGACCCCAACTAGCTTCTGAGCTGGTAAAAAAGTTAACATAAACAAAGAATATACAAATAAATTTCAACTTTTATTGGTGATGCTATGAAACACGAATTCCCTTATTTTGACATGTGTATTAGTAATTTACCATACCAAATTAGTAGTCCTTTTATTTTTAAATATTAACTTATAATTTTAAATGTGCTTTTGTTATGTTTCAGAAGAATTTGCTGATAGGCTCATAGCCAGACCGGTTCACAAAATTATTGTAGATTGTCAGTTTCAGTACAACTATTAGCACAAGTATCATGTCTTAAAAATTAAAAGAATTCATTTGTTCCTCCACCAAAAGTGAATCAGCAGTGATAAGAATTGAACCTAAGATCCAAACCTGTTTAAATTTTGATGATTTCAATGAATTGTTAAAAATATGCTTCCTTAGAAAAAATAAAACTTTATTGGCTAATTTTAGAGGGTCAGTAATAGCAAGAAAATTAGTGAAGATAAAATAAAGAAATTTTAGATAAATTAGAATTTGATCTAAAAGGGCTAATAAACTAGATATTTGATTTTTATATTTAGATTTAAAAAAATACATAGATTTTATTTAATTTAAATTATTATTTTTAAATTTAGTATTGTATTATATCACTAAGTATATTATTTAATATCATGTTTGTAAATTGTTTTTATTTATCATGTTTGTAAATTGTATTATTTAATATCAAGTAGTATATTGTATTTATTTTAATATCATGTTTATAAATTGTAATTTTATATCATGTTGTAAATTGTATATTTTATAAATTGATTTTTATATCATGTTTGTAAATTTATTTAATATCATGTTTATAAATTGTATTATTGTAAATCAATATATAACAATTATTAAAAACATTCAATATAACAATTATTATTTATTTAGTACATTAATAAATATTAAAACTAATACATAATAATATATAAACTAATACATTGATATTATATCACCTAGTATATTAATATAACAATTATATTATTCTATTTATTAATGTTTCTTTTATATTTGTATTTTCCTTTCATTTCTTCTTTCTCTTTATTTTCATTTTATATTTTTATTTGTTCTATTTATTAAGTTTTTTACATTTTTCTTTACACTTTTATTAATTTCGTCTCAACTCTAAAAACAGGTTTAAATATCTCAAAATCTTAACATGCTTATTGAATACTCTCCTTAAAATATCTTGATCAATACCAAATGCATATTTACTCCGGGTTATGTTTAAAACATAAACCAATATTAGTAAATAAATCTTTATCTTTCTCTAATAAGAAATTTTTTATTTCATTTATAAATAGGGCTTATTATATATATTGTTTAATTCCTTAATTAAAATTCACAAGATATTTCTTTATATTTACCACTAAAAAATGTCTTCTAGTTGCTTGTTTTCATTAGAGGTAATTATAAATAATATGATTTAGAATATATTGTATTTATAACAAAAAGAAAATAATTTAATATAATTTATTATAAATGATAATTCATTATAATGTAATAATTTAATATGATAAGTCATTACAATGTTGATAATCATTATAATATGATAATTTACAATGTTAATTCATTATAAAATGAATATATTAATTAAATAAGTCATTATAATGTTAATAATTTAATATTGATAATTCATTATAATGTAAATAAGTCATATAATGTAAATAATCATTACAATGTACAATATAGTTATATAATGTAAATACAATAATTGGATTGTTTTTCAAATATTAAAAATTCTTTAAAATAATTTAATATTGAAATTCATTATAATAAAAAAAATCCAGCTGTCATTCTAGGCAGTTTAATTTCTCTTCTAATTTCTGTTTGGAAGAAATTCTGGTAAACAGTAACGTGTAAAACAAGTCTGAGAAATGGAAGTCTATCTGATCACATCCATTTCATAAATAAGCTTTA